>JAQQSW010014127.1:0-12172 GCA_028646575.1 Pseudocheirus occidentalis | reverse complement strand
AAGGTGTGAATTCCCCTGTTGACTTGGGAGAAAGCCAGTGCTTATAAGGAAGAATTTTACAGAGACAAGACAGATTTTGGATTTGGCTCCTCCATGAAGCTTACTTAAGACATGAACAGGATGGGACTTTGTTTGTTGGTGGGCTGGCTGATCCTTGAGTTCCAGGCAAGAGAAGTCCTGAAGGGTTTGAGGTGTGCTGAACCTTGTGAACTTCAGTGTGTGCTGGGGATTGCCCTGAGGACTGGACAAGGACCTGGGAACTGTTCATCTCTGAGGACTGGATGAGAGCCTGGCGGCTTTCAGTTCCTGAATCTAGGTGATTGTCTGGCAGATTCAGGAGGGAGCAGGAACCAGGGAAGAGGATCCAGGGAATCAGAGAGATTGCCCAGAGTCAAAATGAAGAAAAGGCTTCCCCTTAGACGAAATTTAGGTTTGTTGGAAATCAAGGGGTGGAAGGCTTATGTGGTTGTCTAAGAACTTTATTTGGAAACTAAAGTTAATGGTTGCCCCATGAGTGGAAGATCAGTATATTGTGAATTGTTGATTGAATCATCTCCCTCTTAGGGAAACTAGGTCATTCCCTTTGTCAATTGATTGTTTGAATCTTTAAATTTGAAGTTAAGCTGGTTCCCCTCTTAGGGAAACCAGGTGAATTGATTGATTGACTCTTTAGCTGGATTGATTGAATCTAAAAATGTGAAGCTGGTTCCCCCCTTAGGGAAACCAAGTGATTCTTCTCTTGTTCCTTGTTACTTTCTGTACTTTCCTTGTTCTAAATATTGTATATAATATTGTGAATTGTTGATACTGTGAATTGTACTGAATCTTGATTTTGTAATGGAATAAACAGAGTGTTCACTAATACTGTGTAATCCGAATCTTAAAAGCTGTTCACAGTAGCATTCTCTCAGGAATCCACTGCTGATTGGCTTTACAGACGTCCCATTGCCGTGTTGTTCCAAGGTTTAACACACTGGGTTTGGAGGCCTGCTCTGACTCGCACCCTCTTTGTGGGTAATGACTTCCAAAGACCTGTGGGGTTTCCCAAGACTTTTGGTGCCTGGGATTCAACAACTCAATTTGGTCTGAGTTGCCTCCAGGAGGTATCAGACCATTGTAATGATAAAGTCCTGATAACATCCCAGGATGGGACAAACTAAGTCTGTGGATGGGAATCCCTGAACCTTTGTCCTTTGGATCTTTTAAAACCTTGTTCAAGTCATGATTAAATGGCATCCATGGTTGTTCCCTGCACTGCCCACACGGCCCAGTCACTTCTTTCATTCACATCTCCCGTCATGCTTAGTGCTGGACCCTGAGCAGGCCTCAACAATACATGACCTCCCTTATCATCCTGCCTACCTGTCTATGTCCTCCCACAGACCCTCCAGGGGGTGCACACCCAGAATGTGGGCCGGCCTCCTCTACTGAGTCATTTCATGGATAACAATGGAACATAATGGCACATAAAGGCTGGTCAGTGACCATCTCTTTCTCTTGCTACAAGACCAGTCTCAGTCCAGTTACAGTCAAAGTTCTCATAGTTTAAATGTCCTGGGGAGGCTGGGTGGCACAGCAAATAGAGCCATGGCCCAGGAGTCAGGAGGACCTGAGTTCAAATCCAACCTCAGACACTTAACACACTTAACACAAAAAACTAGCTGTGTGACCTTGGGCAAGTCACTTAATCCCAATTACCCTGCATTCCACCCCCCTCCAAAAAGCCCCCCCCCAAATTTTAATGCCCTTTACTTGGTGGCCCCTGTACTCCTTTATTGGTAATTTGGGGCGGAGGGGGCAATTAAATTTTCCTTTAGAATTTTAATACATTTTATTGAAAACATTTGTCTTTCCATGACAATCATTCCAACCCATTCCTAATCAAGGACAAGGTAAGGTATATTGGAAATGTGTTGCAGTCTCCCCACATCCAACTTTGCAGCTGTCCACTGCTCTTTGGGTAACACTGTGGTATTTCAAGGCTCACAGCAGTAGAGCATAAAAGAAATCTAACTCTAAAAAGATATGCTTTTGTTTCAAAAAGTAATCATTCAAAGTATGACACAGTTTTCCAGGGGCAATATAACTCCCTGTCCTCCTCCTACTTCCCTCTGGGGCTACCTCAAGTGACTGTCGTATGTGTATGTGTATGTGTGTATATGTGCATGTGTGTATGGGCATGTATATTTGTGTATGTGCATGTGTATGTGTTTGTGCATGTGCATATGTGTATGATTATGTGTTTGTGTATGTACGTGTATGTGTGTACGTATGTGTATGAGTATGTGTATGTGCGTGTGTGTATGTGTATGAGTATGAGCATGTATATTGTGCATGTGTGTGGACATGTGCGTATGTGCACATGTGTGCGTGTATGTGTGCACGCACATGCATGCATACGACGGACTGGATAGCAATCTGAAGAAACGGATGGACGGCCCACATTCTTAATGCTTTTCCTGCATGAATGGTTAAGCCAAGCTTTTTTTGAGTGATCCAACCTCTAACATTCCAGAGTTTCTTACAATCTGCACAACACCATCCACAAAGAGGAACATCTGAAGGACTTGATCATCTATGAGGAATCTTTTTTCTATCAAAATGGCTTTTTCAGTCACAGAACACCACAGGATCTGAAGAGTTATGGCAGGCTGTAATATATTATCAACAGAGAATTATGCAAGAAAAGTGGCACAAAGGACACATTTTGAACAAACGTCTGGCTGGAGAGGCCGACGGCCCCCTCTCGTTTATTATCACCGAGTATTACAACAGGTGGCAATTTAAATTGGAAGGAGAACCTTATCAAATTCTTCCTAGAAGTCAGGAGAAGAAGAGCATCGGGTGATCAAATGGTCAAATGTAGAAGCCTTGCAGCCCTGTGACCATCTGAGAAGTCACTCAGCGGCACAAAGAGGAATCCCCCACGGAGTTCATAGTTCTCTCCTTTGGGATCAGAACCAAATAAGGAACTTTTCCCCCAAATACGATTGGTCATGGAGCTTGTTAGCACCCGTCAGAGCCATCAAATGCCATCTGCTAAAATGGAGATCCCAGCTGAGGCCCTTATGAGAACAGCAGAGCTTTGGGGAGTGAGTCTACTACCAATCTGGCCATGGAAACCATGATACCCTATTGCAGCGGGCACAAACCACATTATTCCTCCAACTAAAGATGGCAAGTATTTCTGCCCACTGGTACTCTTTATGCCAATCGGAGCACCTGGCAAACCTACATGGTTCTCAACCTCCCTCCCAATGGAAAACTGGCTCCCTTCTCCATTTAAAGACAAAAAGGTTCACCCTAAACAAAGAACAGCTTCATTGGCATTCTTCTGAGTAGCAGGTCTGTGTCCCCCAGCTTCTACAGGCTGGACTTCTCGCAGTTCTTCCCACAACACTCTTATCTCCCTTCTCTGCGTCTCTGCACCAGCTGTCCCCCTGCCTCCTGAACTTTCTGGTTTCCTTCAGAACTCAGGTCAGGCATCACCTTCTCCATGAAGTCTTTCCTGACACCCCCAACTTCCAGCACACTCCCTACCTTCTATTTACCATGTCTCTAAAGTGGAAGGGAAAGGAATAACAAACATTTACTGTGTAGCAGGTGAGGCAACTACGTGTCTCAGGGGCCTGAAGTCTGGAAGACCCAAGTTCAAATCAAACCCCAGTTACTTACTAGCTCTGTGATCCTAGACAAGTCACTTAATCTATTTGCTTTTATCCGCTGCAGAAGGAAATGGCAAATTGCTCCAGTACCTTTGTCAGGAAAACCCCAGGGACAGCCCTGGCACACTGCGGTCCATGGGGTCATGAAGAACTAGAGACAACTGAACTGATTAATACGTGCCAGGCCCTGTGCCAAGCGCTTTTACAAATATTTTATCTGATCCTCACAGCCCTGCAAAGTACGTGTTACTGTTCCCATTTTACATCTGAGGTGGAGCCCAGGGCTTAGAAAGCGTCTGAGGTCAGCTCTGAGCCCAGGTTCTTCCTGACCTCAAGGCTGGCGCTCTACCTGCTGAAGCCCTGATTGCCTGCTCCGATATATCTCTGTCTCCTGAAGCCTCAGGATCGGGTCCACCGAGGACACAGCAAGCTCTTCATAAATGCTTGTTCACAACTGAAGAAGACAACCTGTGCCATGAAACAACGGTTCTTGTTGGCTTGGGATACATTACACCAATCCCGTCAGTTCTTTTATTTGCCTGGCCAAGGAGAATCTTTGAGCATGTTTCACTTTATTTTACTGGTTAATTTATTTATTTCTAGTTTCCAACATTCACCTCAGTAAGTTCTAAGTTTTCTCTCCCTCCCTCCCATCCCCTCCCCAAGCAGCAGGCAATCTGATGCAGGCTACACACATACACTCCTATGAAGCACATTTCCACCTTACTCATATGCTGTCACCTGGTTTGGTTTTCTGCATGTCAAGACTGACACGACTAAATTCCTCCAGCCATGTGCCCGCCCAATCAGTCACTAACACATCTTGCATTTAAAGCAATAACAACTAGCTGTGCAGGTGAATATTCTAAAAGCTGAATCCTTCTCAGCAGCGTCTTCCCCCTTTTCTATGACTCAGACACCAGACACCATCACCTCTGTAGTGGGAAGGACCACAGAGAACCGAGAGCCATTTTATACTGGGGGGTGGGTGGTCCACGGATGCCAAGTCATCGGGTCTGCAGGCTGGTCAGTCACACAAGGGGTCACTCTGGCCTGGCAGGACCCACTACCGGCAGCTTGTGCTCTCCCGCTACACTCTGGCATCCCAGCACTGTAACGTCTATACTCACTAGAAAACCTTGCATTTTCATGTCATTACATCATCCTCACTTTACACAGAACCTGTAGATGTTTATAATACACATTATTCTTCACAGTTTACATTTTAAATCAGTTGCTTCCTGATGCACTTTAGGGAAGCAACTCCACTTCATAGTCATGAAGTCACATGAATCGTCTTCTTCTGGTCATTTTTCAAAGAGACAAGAAACCCCACCTGCGTGAAATACAGATCCCTGTTTTCGTTTTTAAATCTCAGGGTGGCTCTTTCTGCTTTTGTACTTAAATCTGGGGAGGGGGAAAGATGTCATCATTAAACTGGGGAGATGGGTCAAAAATAGGGTTTATCTTTCTTTGGGAGCCACGCCTCTTTATCTACACAAAGTGTTATTATTAAAAGTCAAATCTTAACAACAATAAATCATTTTGGATATTCCAAGTATCTATCGCTGAAACACTGTTTAATTCGTTGTTACTAGAAAGTCACCTACTACAATGTCTTAATTAGGACAATCAAAGCAGTCAGTAATTTTTTTAAAAATACCAGAATCTGACCAGTCAGGAGGAATGCCCGATTTTAGATCATGAGCTTCCTTTGACCCTGACACCGGATTCTCATAAATTTTGTTTTTTGAATGATGACCAGTAATGTAAATGATCCATATACAGAGGCAGAATTAGGGTTCTGTTCTTGTCCTAGCTTTCCAAGAAATCTTTCTGTCAGGCCCGTGTCATTGGGCCAATATTATCCCCTCAACCCTAAGCCAGACTTGAAAAGGAATCTGGAAACAGGAAAATAAGACAGCACAATTTTAATCATTCTTCCAGGAAAATTCTTCTACACATCAGATTTCACCTTCTTCAATAACCTTAAACCAAATAAACTATAACATCTTCATTTTGTTATCCTTTATATGTGAATTTTCTCAGAGAAATTAAATCACTATTAAGTCTATGATATTTGACCAAAAATTTTTTAAACGTTTCAAAATAACTAAAAACTCTAATAACAAAAGAAATCACAGAAATAATGTGTCACAATGTACCTCGATATTCTTACTGGCCACATTCTTCACAACAGCAGGAAAGAGTTCAGACGCATTCTTCCCCTTTGCGATCATCTGAAACATAAAGCATAATGTTGGAGTTTTAATGTATAACACACACACACACACACACACACACACACCCCAGAAAGAATTTCAAAACTAAATGGGTTTCAAGGAAAATTTACTTTACACATTGATATTATATAAGACTTGAATAATTCTGTGAATCATGAAATTACTAAATGGGTCTAATGATAAAATGCTTCTAGTGACCAAGATCAAATACACCTTTTAAAGCCCATTCTCGTCAGTTCTATTTACGATACTGTCCTTCAAAGAAATGGAAGTTTCTGAAGAAAGCAAAGGTTTGTGGTTTGTTTTTAACATTCTTAAAGAACGGAATCATTAGCAAACACAAACATTTCAATATACAAAGAATAACAGCGGAACTTCTCTTATGTACAGTTTGTCCTATTGTGAAATGGAAGGAGCTTATACAGTGCGATTTCATAGGGTTATAAAGAAAATCAATTATTTTGAAAAATAGTCATAAAAAACTTTTTTAATTCAGAGAACTCAAGTTAGGAACTTCTGCCCTGGAGTAATTACATAATACGTATATAAGCTGTTTGATTTTATTTATTAAATAATTCAAGAGTACGTGGGACTGTAGCGCCCCCCAGTCAAATGCTCCGCAAATTTAAGGAAAAAAAGAAACTGACTTTCCCCAGATCTAATTCTAAACACAGAACAAGATCTACTGCTTTCACAGGGCTAAAGGAAAATGCCCTCCCATTGACCCAAATCAGGAAACCCAGAGAGTGGTTTAGACACTCAGTCTGTACTGTCACTGTGAGTTTTCTGGGAAGCTGCAGCACCAGGGCCCTCAAGAAACAACCATCTTCACCTCTTGGTCATTCCATGGTTTGATGGTCTAACATTGTGTGTTACCTTGCTTATCCTTTTTGGGCTCTCTCCCCTTTTAGAATGTTACACCCTTTTTGAGAATGTCTGTTACTTTTCCATTTGGATTCCCAGGACCTTTGCACAGAGCTCTGTGCACAGCCAACACCTCAGAGATACTTTTCTGAATGTGGAATTGCCACCTCACAAAAAGGTCACACATCCACTTATATTGGCCTGACCTGTTCTCCCTCAGAGCACCATAAAGGCTAAACTGGCTGAGTAGAAGCAAAAGAAAAGAAGAGGGTCAGAGTCCCACACGCATCCCCTCCAACTCCACAGATGCCTCCATGATGGCTTTAACCTGGCCTCTGTACATTTGTCACCAGCAAATCCTCAGCTTCTGCCCCTCAACTCGCAAGGACCTTCCAATCAATTCTTTCTTCTCATGGCTTTTATTACCTCATCATTCAACCTCTTCTGTAAGTACCCATGATCTGATGTCTATCCTCACTTCTACGACTGAAACTACTCTAAAATGAAGAAGAAAAAAAAATATCACACCCCAGAAAAGCTCACTGTTTATTGCTTTGGACAAATTAAATTCAACCAATACTGGTAAAAGCAATAGCACTCACAAAATAAAAAGCACCCTACACGCAATAAAATATTTTAAAAGGGCTTATAAGGACATAATTAATGAAAGCAGAGACTGTCTCTGGCCACCTCCACATTCACCAGAGCAGCCAAAAGACGTCCTGACAGGCAGTGGGAATTCCACTAATCCTCAGCATCATTGAGCCTCCCTACAAAACCCTCTAGCCCACAGGGGCTGGGGTGGGGAGACCCTCTCTCTGCCCTACCAGAAAGTTAGAGGGGTGTTGGAGGAGCATACAAAAGAGAGCAGATGGGGGAGGGGCTTTACAGTAGAACTGCTGTTCTGGGGTTGGGGTAGGGGAAAGACAAGGAGAAAATTTGTAACTCAAAAATCTCATGGAAATGAATGATGTAAACAAGAAAACAAATTTTAAAAATTTATATTTAAAAAAAAAAAAAGAAAAAAAAACCTCTAGCCCAACCAAATCCCAAGATTTGTCTCCTTGCCTCCTTAAAGGGAAACTATGCTGGATTATGTAAAATAAATGCTGTTCCTATTACATCAAGTAGTGTATATTTTATCCCAAAGGCAAGAGAGAATCACTGAATGGTTCTGAGCAGGCAAGTGATAAATCCAAAAAGGGGAATCAGGAAAAGCATTTGAGCACCTGTAGAACGATGGATTTTAGATGAGACAAACTAAAGGCAGAAAGAAATTAGGAGGTGATATTACAAAGTCCGAGTGGGAAGCAAAAAGGACTTGAATGGGGGTGGCAGAGATGGGGAGGGGCCCCCCCTGGCTGTAGTAAAAACTGGTAGGTCTTAAAAACTGCTGGGACTTACTGGTGGGGCCAGTAAGAAAATAAACAATGACTTGAGTACAATGGAAGCACTAGAAACAAAAATACATCATCTGTGAGGAGCCAAGAAGCTGTACAATTCAGGAAAAAAAGAAAAAGAAGGCAACAGGAATATTTCCGATATGCTGCTGAAGGCACTGGCAGGTCATACGAACAGAAGACGTCTAGGAGGTGACTGAAATGTGGAACTAAAACTCAGAGTGAAGACTCGAGCTGAAAAAGTAAATGAAGACATCTGTACAGAGATGAATAAACTCACACATATTGCAGGAAGAAGTTTCCTGCTTCCCTATCTTTGCCCCATTCCTTGTCCCCTCAAGTTCCCTATTCTGAGACCCGGCTCTGGAGTCACCTCTTCTAGAAAGAATGCCCTGACTGATGCTTGGACTGAAAGACTCTTGGCTCGATATATGCACCACAATCCTTCTGAAATGTGGTGAACATGCGAAAAGAGTCACTGTGGCAGGAAAAGAATGTCTCTGCTCACCCAGCAACTTCTGAGTGGATAAAACTTATAAGTAAGAGAAAAGGAGCATTTGTGTTTTCAGTGTAGATCTGAAACAGTATTATAAAGATCTTAGTAAAGAAAAAGTAATCAAGGAGTGAGGAAAAAGAAGATTTGTACAGTACTCTGATAAAGTGGAAAACTACATTGATACTGAAAAGCAACGAAAAGAATTACTCAGTAGAGTTAACGAAATTATTAATTTACCTTCTTTTTTACTTTGTCTCACTCACATTCCTTTTAAACATTCATTTAATTAGTTCTTTTATAAAAAACACTCAAGTACACTTTCATTGAATCTCTGATCTGACAGTTTCTGGAGCACAAGCACGATTATCTTAACTATTTAAAAAATGGGTTATTGGGGCAGGTAGGTGGCACAGTGAGTAGAGCACCGGCCTTGGAGTCAGGAGGACCTGAATTCAAATTTGACCTCAGACACTTAACACAAAAACTAGCCACGTGACCTTGGGCAAGTCACTTAACCCCAACTGCCCAGCCTTCCCCCCTCCAAAAAGCAAAAAAAAAAAAAAAAGGGGGGGTTATCTATAAAATAACAAACATTTAGACATGGAAATTAGCTATGAAATTTCCAAGTATATTCATTTACTGTGAAATTTTGAAAATTTGGAAGAGAATGAACTAACAAAGTCCAAATCTGGGATTTTTCTTCGATAAAAATAAAGTGGTTAAACTCAGCCTCTGAAATTACATTGGTGAATATATCTATAGGTCTTCACATACAAAGCACATAATGCGTTATATCCATAAATTCAAAAGCTTCATCAACAGCATCACACAATTAAAAGTGACATTCTGAATGCATAACAAGGTACTTCAGAATTTTATTCACCAAATTATATTTTTAAAAACTACAATGCAGAAAGCACTGTTCTAAGTGATGAACATAAAAATATGAAAAAGATACTATCTTCCTCTTAGAGATTCCATTCTCACAACAGACTATTAAACAGATTAATATGGTATGAAAACAGCCATGATGGGTGCCAAGGAGAGATCTGGACAAAGAGAGATGAGCAGAAATTCAGTCAGTCAGCACCTTCAGGTGGGTACCATGAAAAAGGCAGATCAGTAAAACCAAACCTTGAAGGAAGGAAGGATTTCAATGGTCAGCCACAAGGAAGGAGGTACAAACTGCTATAAATGTGTAGAGATGGGTAAGGGTTGAATGTGGGAGATCCAGCAAGGTCCAGTAAGCTGGGATGACTGAAACTTCAGAGAGCACAGAATAAAGTGGAGAATAAAGATGAAAAGCTTAATGCGCTTTAAATGCCAAGACATTTCTATTTTATCTTTTTTTGTTGTTTTGTTTTTCAATATTCTTTAAATTCTTAAAATATATAGTTAATAGTTTATTTCCCCAATTACATGTAAAAACAATTTTTAACATTCATTTCTTTAAAATTCTGAATTCCAAATTCTCTCTCTTTCACTTCCCTCCCCCCATTGAGAAAACAGGCAGTCTCATGTAGGTTATATGTATGCAGTCACGCAAACCATATTTACATATTAGTCATGGTGTGAAAGAAAACAGACCATAAAATAAAATTAAAGTATAAAAAAGCCTGCTTCAATCTGCATTCAGATTCCATCAATTCTTTCTCTGGAGATGGATCCCATTTTTCATTATGAGTCCTTCGGAATTGTCTTAGATCATTGTACTGCTGAGAATAGCTAAGTGATTCACAGTTAATCACACAATATTTCTTCTCCTGTCTACAACATTCTCCTGGTTCTGCTCACTTCACTCAGCATCAGTTCACGTTAACTCTTTGCAGGCTTTTTCTGAGAGCATCCTGCTCATCATACCTTAGTACAACCATAGATACCAACACAATCACACACCACTTGTTCAGTCATTCTCCAACTGCCAGGCATCTCTTCTATTTCCAATTCTTTGCCATCACTACAAGACCTGCTATCAAGATTTGTGTTCATACAAATCCTCTTCCTTTATGCTTTTTAACTCTCTGGGATACACACCTACTGCTAGGTGAGAGGGAATGCATGGTTTTATACAGCTTTTTGGTCATAGTTACAAAATGCTCACCAGAATGGCTGAATCAAATGACAACGACACAAACAAAGCATTAGTGCCTCAATTTTTCTACATCTCCCCCCCAACCTGTCATTTTCTTTTTCTGTCCTGTTACCCACCCAATTTGATAGATACCAAAGAGTTAATTTGTATTTCTCTAATCAATAGTGATTTAGAGCATTTTTTCACATGGATATAGATAGCTTTAATTACTTTATCTGAAAACTGCCTGTTCATATCCTCTGATGATGTATCAATTGAAAAATAGCTCTGAGTTCTGTAAATCTGGCTCAGTTCTCTACATGTTTGAGAAATGAGGTCTTTATCAGAGAAAGTTGCTGTAAAAGATTTTTTCACAGTAATGATTACCATGCATTTCCATCCATCCTATTTTATCTACTCTCCTACTCTCTCTGTTTGTCCATCCTCAAAAGTATTTTGCTTCTGACTCCTACCTCCCACAATCTACCCTCCCTTCTATCAACCTCTCCCTTTATTCCTTGCCCCTCCTATCCTCCCATTCCCACAAATCTAAACACCCTACTATACCCACACCCTCCCCTCTGAAGATCCCTCCTCGTCCTCCCTTGCCCATGCCCCAAACATTTTATTTCTTCTTAATTGAGAACTTTTATACTCTTCTACATATAGATGCATTATTCCCTCTTAAACCTATTCCTGATGAAAGCAGGTTACCAGAACTACCAGTCCTCCTCCCTCATCTAACTCCTCTATATCAGTTCTTTCTCTTGCACCTCATTTGTATAAAATAATTACTCTGTTAAACTGTTCCTAAATGGTTTTATTTTTTTCACTTCGTATCACACTCAGGTTTATTGGGGGGCAGAGCCAAGATGGCGGCGTAGCAGCAGCAAAGCACCACAGCTCCCACACAAACACGCTAAAAAACTCATAAAATGGGACTCTAAACAGATTTTCAAGCTCCAAAACTCTCCACAAGACAGGAAGCACATCTGTTGCTACAGTAAGCTCAGCAGGTGGGGCTCTTCTCAGCAGTCTGGGAGCCGCCCCTGAAACCCTGGCAGGGTCAGGCACTGGGGCATCGGGCGGGGAGCCGCGTCTATAGGAGAGCAGATCGGCTGCACTGGAGGCACAGTTACCACATTTATCAGGCCAGAAGGCAAAAAGGCTAAGAGAAAAGTCAGTGGATTTTGCTAACTCGGGAGGAGAAGAGCAGGTCCAGCCAAACTGCTCCCAAGGCAAGGAGGCAGCAGGAGGTGGCTGTAGCAGCAGGAACGTCTGAGAGCCGCAGCGGCTTCCACTGGGCTGCTTCAGAGCCCTCGGCCTGCAGATAGCAGGGGGGCTGAGGAGATCCATCAGGGCAAGGGCTCTTGCGTTGAGTGGCCTGGATCTGGATCGTGGTTTTGAGTGGTGGTCCTGGGGTGTGCTTTCAG
>JAQQSW010014126.1:0-12172 GCA_028646575.1 Pseudocheirus occidentalis | reverse complement strand
CATGCTTTGATCTTTTTTGTCCATAAAAAAGGATTCTAGAGTTTTACTGCCGTTCCTATCTTGCTTCCTTTTTCTCATGTTGGCCAGTCTATTAATTGCTTGGTTTTTTTTAGCTCTGTGGAACTCTGCTTCCTGGAGGGGGAAAGCTCTGTCCCAAATTGCTGGGGCCCTCACAGCTGCTGGAGCTATTAGTGGAATGCTGCAGCCCTCCCCCAGCTTTGGCTCACTGATAGTGCACCCCAGGACTACCACTCAAGACCACGATGCAGATCCAGGCCGCTCAACGCAAGAGCCCTTGGCCCTGATGGATCACCTCAGCTCCCCTGCTATCTGCAGGCCAAGGGCTCTGAAGCAGCCCCGTGGAGGCCTCTGCTGCTCCGTTCCTGCTCCTACAGCTGCCTCCCACTGCTTCCTTGCCCTGGGAGCAGTTTGGCCGGACCGCTTTTCTCCTCCCAAGTTAGCAAAATCCACTGACCTTTCTCTTAGCCTTTTTTCCTTCTGGCCTGATAAATGTGGTAACTGTGCTCCAGTGCAGCTGATCTGCTCTCCTGTAGACGCGGCGGCTCCCTGCCCAATGCCCCAGGGCCTGACCCTGCCGGGGTTTCGGCAGTGGCTCCCAGACTGCTGCAAAGAGCCCCACCTGCTGAGCTGCCTGTAGCAACAGATGTGCTTTCTGTCTTGTGGGGAGTTTTGGAGCTTGAAAATCTGTTTAGAGTCCCATTTTATGAGTTTTTTAGCATGTTTGTGAGGGAGCTGCGGTGCTTTGCTGCTTCTACGCCACCATCTTGGCTCCACCCCCTACTTTTGTCATTGTTAATTAATTTCGGTCATGTCTAACTCTTTGTGACCCCATTTGGAGTTTTCTTGGCAAAGATACTAGAGTGATTTGCCATTTCCTTCTCTGGTTCGTTTCACAGATGAGAAAACTGAGGCAAATAGGGTTAAGTGACTTGCCTAGGGTCAAACAGCTGGTATCTGAGGTCAGATTTGAACTCAAGAAGATAAGTCTTCCTGACTCCTGAATCTAGCTGTCCCCAAATTTAAGCAAATTACTTAATATATTTGAGTCTTAGTTTCTTCATCTATACAACAGAATAAGAATACCTAATTGAGTTACCACATAGAGTTCTTGTAGAGACAGCACATATGAAAGAGCTGCAGCAAAGTTCAAGGACTCACCAAAGCCCCATAATTAGATATTAGCGTATTTGCTGCATAACTACGTCAAAAGAAATGGTTTCCCTGTGATTTTGGAAGGATTGTGTCATCTCGGTGGATTGCAGCCCTTTAGCAAGTTCCTATCTTCTTAAGCATTCCTTGGAGAGCTATCAGGCAATTATCCCCGAGCCGAGATGCCAGTAATTGCTAGGTTCCTGGTCTAAAGACTTCTCTAAACTGATAGCAGGCCTGACAGACAGCTGACGACAGAGCAGAAGCTGAACAGCAGAATTTGGTGCAAATAACATCTGGAAACCAAAATAAATACTGGGCTATTTTTAAAAAGTCACATTCATTTCAAAAGTACAAATAAGTAAATGCACTGAAATGTTCCTCTGAGCTGGGAGATAGATTCAAATGACACTGTTACCAGAAACATGATTAAAATGTTCTGTATTTTCAGAGCAATCATTCAGAATGTTTTGTCTGCCCTCTAACCCTTCCCCACCGTTTTACCCCTAAAAGGCAGCTATGGATATTGTTGGGCTAAGTGAGATCAGAACCTTATGTCCTTCCCCGCCCCAATTCCTCCACCATCCTAACCCTTCCCCCAATACTTCTTTCTCTTGACTTCCTGTCACTACCTAATACATGTCTGGAGAGGGCCAACTAGAGAAATTCCAGACACAGAATGAGGGAGGAGGGAAGGAGAGGGACAGAGACAGAGACAGAGAGACAAAGAGAAAGACAGAAACAGAGACAGAGAAAGAGAGAGACAGAGACAGAGAGAGAGACAGACAGAAAGAAAGAGAGAGAGAGAGAAACAGACAGAGAAAGAGAGCGAGATTGTTGTGTTTTTGTTTAGTCATTTCAGTCCTGTGACACCAATTACAGCTTTCTTGGGTGTAGCACTTTGCAATTCCTTTTCCAGCTCATTTTACAGATGAGGAAACTGAGGCAAACAGGGTTAAGTGATTTGCCATGGGTCATTTCTCTGACCTCCACCACAGTTCTACTCCAGGGCCTTATCACTCAGCTAGATATGAGATAAACAGAGGAATTATGAAACTCTGATTCTTTTTTTTAGGCATTTGATTTATCCTACTTAAGAAAACAATGTGACCGGTGAGGTGTCACTAGAAAGTAATGTGATATTTGTTTGTGGCCTTTGTTTAGTTTTCAACAAATGTATAATGGTTTACACATACAAATCTCAACAAAGAAAAAAAGCCAGGAAAGGAAATGATGACTACTCAGCATCTGGGGTTACAGCTAAGATTGAGGCTGCTAATGGGAATCCATCTGAGAAGCAAGTAAGTGCTAGCTAAAGAACTGGAGAGTTCAGGTTGTATACCTGGGATGTCTGAAAGGAGCCTGTAACACCCAAGGAATAGACAAGTAAAAGTCAAACATGGGCTGATTTCAACTGTGATCCCAAAGGGAGCAAGCCAAATAGAAGAGAGTAGCTAAAACCGAATAATGTGTAATAATGAACAAGCTCTATTCCAAAGAGGGGGGAGAAATCATACCTTCTTTGTAGAGGTGGGGGCTATGGGTATGAAATACTACATATACTCTTAGGCTTGGTTTGAGATGTTGATAAAGAATAGCTGTTTCTTCCTTTTTTCTTTTTTACTTTTTGTTACAACAAACGTGTGTGTGTGTGTGTGTAACAATAAAATTGGGCAAAATTTGTACCTCTCTGGTTCTTTTGCCTTATTTTCTTTTTTTTTTTTTTGCTTTTTTTTTTTTTTTTTTTGGAGGGCAGTTGGGGTTAAGTGACTTGCCCAAGGTCACACGGCTAGCTTTTTTGTGTGTGTTAAGTGTCTGAGGCCGGATTTGAACTCAGGTACTCCTGACTCCAGGGCCGGTGCTCTACTCACTGCGCCACCTAGCCGCCCCCCTTTTGCCTTATTTTCAAAAATATTATTCATATGTGCCTAGATTTAGAACTAGAAGGAGAAGCTCCAAAGCTACTTAAGTCCAACCCTCTCATTTTACAAATGAGGAAACTGAGGCTCAAGAGGTTATATGATTTGCCCAAGGTCACACAGGTAAACAATCAGCAGAGTAAGATTCAACCCCAAGTCCTCTGGTACCACATCCAGTGCTCTTTCCACTATACATGGCTTCTCATGTAAAGAAGAGATCAGAAGAATAATTCCCATGTATATAATAGTCTAATAATAATAATATTTTTTTTTAAGAAGAGAAGAGGCAAGGTCTTTGTCCTTGCGGAGCTTACAGACTAGTGGAGCAAGTCAGTTAATTTCTTTTTTTTTTTTGTAGACATGTTTTGTTTTAATTAATCAAGATAGACCTTCTCATCCTCCCACCCCATCCCCAATTGACAATACAAGAAAAATAAAGCCCATCGCAAACATATATAGTCAATCAAAACAAATTTTCACATTGTACATGTCCAAAGAAATTGTCTCATTCTTCACCCTTTACTTTTTTATCTCGACGTGGGTAGTATGTCTTGTCCTTAGACCTCTGGAATTCTGGTTGGGTCATGAGGCTGTTAAGGATTCAATGCAATAGTGTGCCACCACATTTATGTACCAGAATTTATTCATTTATTCCCCACTTGACGGGCACCTTCTCAGATGCTTACTTTTGCCACTTCAGAAAGAGCTATACTTTTGCTTATCTTTAGAATTTGTTTTGCTTAGGACTAATTGTTCCCTTAACTATTCTTCCTTCTTCCATTTCCCTCTTATTGTCCTATTGAGTGAAATTTCTGTACTCAATTCTGTGTGTACCAATATCTATCTTCGTATCACAGTTAATTTCTTTAAGCCTCAGTATTCTCATCTATAAAGTGGGGATAATAATGGCCCACCAGCCTACTTCACAGGACTATTGCTGGAGGATCTGAGGAGATAACTTAAATGGAAATGCCTTAAAAATTGTCAAGTGCTATATAAACGTAAAGTTGGTTGGCTCTGTAATCATTCCAAAACACTGCTGCTATTAATAACATTGTCATTATTACTATTGTTCTAACCTTTATATGAATACGAGCTACTGCCATGCTTTATAGGCACCAAATGAGTCACTGAAGGCTTTTTCTTGACTTCAAAAGATTTGAGGTTTTGAAAAAATACATATTTTTATTACAAAACTATCACAGACTTGTCAGGCAAAGAAAGGAATGCAGCAGCAGGATCATTGAGCAATCCTGTTTTGTAAGTCATCTGTGCAAATCAGAATCTCTGAGCCACTGGAAGCCTTTTACTCCTAACAATATTGCAAGTAGGTGACTTTTCGTAACAAACACTAGTGTGGCCCTGGCTTTATTTCAAAGCAGTTGATCCCCACTTACACATGCTCCCTCTGAAGATCTAGTAAAGGAACATTGCTAAGAAGGAAATTTTTTTAAAAACAGAGCTGGGCAAACAAGGAGGAAGAACGTCGGTGATGCAGTGAATTGGGTGTTGTAGACACTTGGCAAAACATGAAGCAATCAGGAATGCCTGTGTTGAGTCTGAAAGGTAATAAACAGAATGTGGCAGTGTATGAAATTGATGAAATTATCTGTTTTTGAGAGAAGGCATCTTGTTGGCCTCATGAATTGGCTTCAAAGTCAGGAAAACTTGGGATGAAGAAGTCCAACTATGGCACATACTGTCAATGTGACCCTAGGCAATTGTCTTAACCTACCAGTGGCCCATGTCACTCTCTAAGATTGTAAGTAAAATTACAGAAGAGTTGCTGGTAAGCTTTACATAAATGTTAGCTATTAGTATAATTAATTTGTTTTGTGTAAAGAGAGTTTCCATAGCCATTTCATAGAATTGTCTATAGAAATGAAATTATAGACCTAGACTAAAGATATAAATTTACATTGGATAGATTTTTTAAATTTAATTTTGGATGAAAATGTAGTTTTGTTTTGGTTCACTCCAATGGCATGAAATTTTTTTGTGGGAAGAGACTGTTTTGGCCTTCCCATCCCCAGCATTTAGCACCGTGCCAGACACAAAGTAGGTGGTTAATAAATGCTTCTTGAATTAAATTAAATGCCTGTAGCTACAGCAAAAGTGACAGCTATTGTATCATAGACATAGAGTTTCAAGGGACCTCAGAGTTCATTTAGACCAATCCTCTCCTGTTAAAGATGGAGAAACTGAGGACGAGTGATTAATAATTTGCCCAAGGTGACAAAGGTAGTCAGTGGTTCCTGGATTCCAACTCTGAATCCAAATCCAGCATTTTAATTACTGTGACAAAACAGATCTGAAACTGGAAGGGACCTCAAGAAAAGATTTAGATTGATCCCCTCATTTCAAAATGAGGAATTTAAGGCCAAGAGAGGCCATGTGACTGCCTGAAGCCACACAAATAGGATCACAGGAGTCTGAGTGGAACCAAGTCCTCAGACTCAGAATCAACACCTACTTCTTACCACTATTAAATGCTTTTCCTCATAGCTCTTTGCTGTATTTGATGTGAAAATTTCAAGAGAAGTGTGGTAGGGTGTAGGGAATGCCTCAGACAGTCAACAAGCATTGAGTGTTCATTATGTGCTAAACCCTGGGAATATAAATACGACCATAAGGTAGCCCCTTCCTTCAAGGAGGTGGCCTTCTAATGGGCAAGACAACATATAAAAGGAAGCTGAAATGTAGCAGGGGAAGACGGTATCTGACTCAGTGGTGGTAGAAGAGACTATGTGCTCTAGAGAATATGCCTGGACCAGGGGCATGATGGAAAAGTCCATAGGAGTGCAGGCAGGTCAGAAATGAAGAAATGGCTGGCCTGGACACCAGTGAATATGGAAATTTCTTCTGCCAAAAGCACATTGACAACTTTTCTGTCACTTGCAGTTTTAAAGATTTGCCTGCATTGCTTGTAGGTTATTTGTCCATTGCTAATATCGGTCAGAGGTAAGCTTGAACCCAGATCTCCCTGACTCCAGTGTTGGCTCTCTACTATATTACACTCGCTAGTTTACTAAGTGGTTAATACTGCTAAGGAAAAAATATCAGACAGTAAAATATGAGGAAACATAGGAGATAGGGACTAGACATGTTTTTGTCGTCATTTTTCACTTGTGTCCAACTCTTCCTGACCCCATTTGGGGTTTTCTTGGCAAAGATAGCGCAGTGGTTTGCCAGTTCCTTCTCCAGCTCATTTTACAGGTACTCCATTCACTGTGCCACCTAGCTACCCTAAGGACTACACATGATTTCATTAATATAGGGAAATTGCAACTAAAGGAATTTCCTCTACCAATGAAGATCAACGTCCTCTCTATAAATTATAATTTTAGAGAGCTGTCTCAAGAGAACTATGGGAATTGGAAAGTATTTGCAGATCCTGTACTTGATTTCATGCCGCCAGGGGGGAAGGGGGGAAGAAGATCTGAAACTCAAGGGATTGTGGAACTGAATCTTGTAAACTAAAAGTAAATAAACAAATCCATTTTTTTTTAAAAGCAAACTATGGAAGATGAAGTAACTTACTTCAGGTCACAGAACTAGTAGAAGCCTGGTCTTCTCAGGTCCAAGACCAGCCCTCTACATACTAGGGCACATTGCCTCTCATCAGAGTACACATAGACATAGACACATAAATAGGAAAATCTCAGTTACCGGTAGCCAGAAATCTCCATACTAATAACCCGAACAGTTGTTTATATTAACTAAGCATCAAGAGTTAGCCAAAATTTTTGGAAAATCCATTTTTTTTAATATTTTGCTTTATTTTCTATTACACATTATGATTTAATGATCAGAAATTATATTACTAGCATAGCAAGGTAGGAATTTAAGCTTATCTTGATGAACCTTTAACTAAAGACAATTTTCACAACTATGAAAAAAGACTTTGGTAAGGAATTAAATTGAAGCAATTCCTCTACTACATTGCTACCTTTGCTAAGACTGCTCAGTAGTAGGATGGTTAACAGTAGTTGTGAATGAACATGTTTCTTTTGGGGTGGTGGGGAGGGGCGTTAAATCAGACCTGTTATCTGACAGCAGATGAAAGCACATTAATTTGTTGTTTTGTTTGGCACTCAGTATCCCCATCTTTGCTATGAGAATCCTCTCGTGTGGTCAGGGTACAGAGTAAAGTCACAATTTCACTATGTAATTTAATTATGCCAGTCCAATGATTTGTACTTTTACACAGATGAGCTAAACTACTTCCTGTAGTAAATTGTGCTCTGAGGTCATAAAGGGAAATGGGGTGAGTATCTTGTTTCTTTCAAGCCATATGCAATTTCTTAAATGAAAAATAAATGTCCTTGGCTTAGATAGTTTAATTTACACCCAGAGTGGCAACAGAATACTTCGCTATTCCAATAAATCTCTGATTTTATCCATGTGGATAATTCCTCACTGGACAGTTCACAACTCAATGTGACTTCTCATCCCTAGCAATTCTTGGCCTTGCTATTATGTCTGCCCATCATAGAGGACTGATCCAAATCGCTGGGAACCTTCCTTTGTTTTTTTCCAATTTAATATTTCATAGATTTAAAATTTGGATCTGAATTCTGCCCTCGGACACTTCCTAGCTGTATAACCCTGGTCAAGACACTTAACCTCTCTCAGCCTCAGTTTCCTATGATGCAAAAATACTGATAATAGCCCCAAATCCTCCCAGGGTTTTTGTGAGAATTGAATGATATAGGGATGGGGCGGGGAAGGGAGAAGAAAATAAGTGTTTATTAAGTACCAACTCTGTGCCAGGGATTGCACCAAAGTTCTTTACAAATATTATCAGATATCATATAATATATCTAAAACAACTTGTAGACCTTAAAGTGCTATAAACATTTGCTCTTTTATTCTTATCATTCACTGTAGTGCCCCTTTCTCCCATTGCACAACTAGCCCCTTTCCTTTCTTGATTTTTTATGTAATTTCTCCAATGTTTATTCTCATTGGTAGTATTTTTAAACCTCCCATAAACCTTTCCATTGGTCTACCTGAAACTTTCATTCTTCTGAGGTTATTCCATTCCATGATTTGTATCAATATGGCATCTCCAGGAGAATATTCATGTTAAAACAGCAGTTCTCAACCTGTGGATTATGTTCAAATTGTAACAATGAAAATACATCCTGCATATCAGATAGATTAATAACAGTAGCAATGAAAATAATTTTATGGTTGGGGGTCACCACAGCATGAGAGCTGTATTAAAGGGTCACAGCATTAGGAAGGTTGAGAACCACTGTGTTAAAAGAATGAACTTTCACTGCAACAAGCAGCTTGGCTTATTGAATATACTTCAGTTTCCCAGTGTAAGCCATTGTGCTCTCCTATTCCTATTTGATGCTGAGACCCATTTCTTGTAAAATGTCTGACCAAGAGTGATGATGAACTAACTCAATGGATTGCCTGTACTACATTTTGCAATCTGGGAAATATGCTTTTATCATCCACTTAATTTTTTCCCTATGAGATAGCATAAGCAGAGGTACAAAACAGGTAATGCATCTGGAAAGACTCTGGGGTGCAGCCAAACTAGATTAAAATGCAATTGTCAAAGACTTCACAGAATAAATAAAAATGCAGTCAAACATAGAGAACATTACATTTAAAAACTAAGTCAATGGATCCTTGCAGTATGTTTTAGTAACCCCTGTTTCTATCTGAGCTGGAAAACACCATTGTAGAGGAAATGTTGAAGAGGACCAATGACATCATGGGGTGATGTCTTGACTTGTGCATGAATTAGATTTAAGTGAGGCAGAGTTACAGAATCATCAGCCTCACTCTCTCTTCCTGAGTCATCCGTGTCTTGTGGCAGGACAAAAGTCAAGATAACTATCGATGGCCTGGGATGCAGTGAATGGTCTTGACATCTTCAACGCCTGATCAAGCTCTGAGCGTTCCATAGCACCTGCTTCAACCATTGGAACAAATTGTTCTCATCCACCCATTCCACAGAAGGAAGTCTTCATATGCTTGAAGCAGACACCACCCTCGCCCCCATCTCACCAATAAGTTTGAGTTCTGGCAGTTACCCTCAACCTGGTTTAGCTCATCTGCCCAGATGGTTTTACCAGAGTGTGACCACTCCACATGCTACAGTTTCTTAGAGCCACAGATAAGAACTGAGTGTGTGGGGTATTCTGGAAGGACTAATACTTCTGGCATGAGGGCTTGCTGTACACCTTTGGTGTCTACCTCTTACTCAATTCTATAGAGGAAATAATGTTGGCTTGGCATCCCAAGATCAGTATGTGAATCCTAGCCCCACCACTTACTACCTGTGTGACCTTGGGAAAGTCATTTAACCTTCTTAGAACTCAGTTTCCTCATTTGTAAATAAAGAAGATCAGATGACCTCAAAGGTCTCTTTTAGCTCTAAAAATTTATCTGGTGATTTTATGAATGTCAGTGGAGCTCCTTGAGATAGTTTCATAGTGTCTGGGCTACCTGCAAACAGAGAACCTGGTAAACCTAATCATCAAAAGAAATCCCTCTTTTATTCATACTGTGCAAGAAGGACCCTGTGGTACTGGCAAAACCTTTTATGGAGCATATCAACCTGGTTTAAGTCTTGTCTAATGCAGACATTCAGTGACTTGCTGAACAAATTTGGTTGCATATATGAATCTTGCATAATTATTACATGTGCATGAAAAATATCTCATTGAAGAACAGTCTTTTTGTTCAGCATTTTGCTCTACCAAGCCAAATGGTTTTGTTGACATCAACAGGCAATAGACAAAATATGATATTTTGTTCTCTTCTCCTCTTGGCAAATTGTATGACTTTGAAAATGTGGTCTGTTATAGAAGTTAGCTGTGAAAAGCTGCTTGATTTCTTCTGTTCCCAGTAAGCCTTCAGTGAGCCAAGGACCATCCTCATAAATGTTTCAGAAAGGTGGAAAAGTAGACATATGGGTCAGTAGTTGATTTTATCTTCTCAGTCCTCTTTTGGGGATAATAATAATTTGTTATAGTTTCTATTCTTTTAGAATCTTCTGCTCTTTGAGATATTTTGAAAACTGTTCTGAGTACCTTTAAAATCATGTCACCTCCTGCGTGGATTTCTTCTGTGTGGATTTGGTCAAGTCCAGTGCTTAGAACTGATTTCATCATCTTAATACCATGTATTGATCTGATCCATAGATCATGGATTTAGAAATGGCAGAACCCTTAAAGGTCACTATAGTTCAACTCGGGCAGTAAACAGAACCAAGATTAATTCAGAGTAGCTCCGATTCCCAGTTCAGCACTTCATCCACCATATTACTGGATCCCAAGATAGTAGCTAGGGCCAAAATGTGGGGACTCTATTATCCTCACTGATAAACATATTGTTATAGAAATTATAACCGTTCTAGTCATTTCTAGGTTGCTGTGCCCCCTAGACTTATAGATTTACAGCTAAAAGGGACCATCTAATACTCACCTTATCATTTTTGTCAGTCAACAAACATTTATTAAAATTCAGTCATTTGAGTCATGTCTGATTCTTTGTGACCCCATTTGGGGTTTTCTTGGTAGAGATACTGGAGTGGTTTGCCATTTTCTTCTCCAACTCATTTTATAGATGAGGGAACTGAGGCAAACAGGGTTAAGTGACTTGCCAAGGGTCACACAGTTAGTAAGTATCTGAGGCCAGATTTGAACTCATGAAGATGAGTCTTCCTGACTCCAGGCCTGGCACCCAATCCAGTTTACCACCTTCTTGCCCTAAACATTTATTAAGCACTTTTTGTATTTCAATGACCATGCTAAGTGTTGAGCATACAAAGAAAAGTAAAACCCAGTCTCTGCTCTCAAAGAATTCTCAGCCTTATGGAGGAAGTAAAAATGCAAACCACTACAAACCAACAAGTTATATACAGGATAACAAAGGGAAAATTCTTTAGAGTGGTCTAACCAACCAAGGATAAGCGAGACCCAGAAAGAGCCTAATTAAGAGACTTGTCCAAGGTCATACAGGTAGGTAGTAAGCAATTGAGGAAGAATTTGAACCCAAGTTCCTCTAACCTTATATCCAGAGCTTTTTTCTCTGCATTATGATGATCCTTCCAGTTTCATCTCCCCAAGCTTTTGGGATGATCTGGATTTTCTGGGTTTCATGCCACATATAATAATTTTTTTTTCTTCAACTGCTTTTTTGCTGGAATCATTCAATTCATAATTTTCTATCATTCTTTTCCTCTCCACTTCGTATAAGCAATGTTTTCACAACAGCAGAGGCACATGAGAATGAAATTGCCAGTAGGCAGAATAATATTATGGAAAGAACACTTAATTTAGAGTTGGGGGTGTGGGCTTGAATGCCAGCTCTGGCACTTATGACTCACTAGAGGGTCTCTGGGTAATGCATATGGGCCTCAGTTTTCTTATCTGTCATATGGGGCTTATGAGTTAAATACTCACGAAAGTCCCATTCAGCTCTAAAACCTCAGTTCTTTAAGGGCAGTCGTAGGTTGAGATTATTACATTCTCCAGAGCTCAACACGGTTCATTTTGCTTAACCTTTCAAATCTATCCCCTGAAATGTCTTCTTCCTCTCTGCCTATCCAGATCATATTACTCCATAAAGGTCTATTTATTTTTTAAGCTTAAAAAAATTGTGGCTTATATCTTTCTTTACATCACATATATTTCCCACTGCACTCTTCCTTCTACCCTCTCCCAGAGAGCTATACTTCATAATAAAATTTTTCTTAAAGAAAAAGAAGGAAGAAAAAGTTCCTCAAAACTAACTAGCATATTAAGAAAAACTCTAATGTTGTTATATAGAGTTCAGTACTCATGTTCCCCCACCTCTGCAAAGAAGCCAGGGGACATGCATTCTCATATTTCATCTTGGGTGCCAAATTTGACTATTAACATTTTATAGCATTCAGTTTTAATTGTTTTATTGTTATTCTTTCTTTTTTTTAATTTAGTTTTTATTTGTTTTCTTGTTTACATTATTCATTTTCATTACATTTTTTGAATTACACATTTTCTCCCCATCTTGCTTCAGCCCCAACCCTATAACAGCAATCCCACTGTAAAGCCCCTCCCCTGCTCTGCTCTCTT
>JAQQSW010014125.1:0-12172 GCA_028646575.1 Pseudocheirus occidentalis | reverse complement strand
CATAAAACTCAAATATGACCTCTTTCTCTCATTATATGTCCTTTACTTCTTGATAGCCATTTACTTTGATAATTGTATATCACTTTCTGTATGTAAGTAATCCTTAGAGATTTTCTTCAACCTATATAATTATATACATATATATAATTATATATACACGTGATATATATATATAATTATACTGTGTGTATTTTCATTCTGTTTGGACAATTTGCAATTTTAATTCCTCTTAATATACTGAAGTTTCATAATTCACAACCATTTTGCGTTATTGGGAGAATATTAATGATAAAATATGAGTTTGGGTGTCTGTAACTTTTCCAGTGTGACTTACACTGCTCATTTCTTCCTATTAAATTCTTAGTGCAGAACAGTGTTCATCTGCAGAGCCCATTGAAGATGAGTGGACTAAATCAGTTGCCCTTTTCCGCATGATTTGCACTTTTCAACTGCTTGCTTTTTCCTATGTGAATTGCTAGGCTGATCTCTTTTGAGTATCTGTTCATCTGATATAGGAAAATGAGATAGATATAGTTTTCCGAGGCCAGTCAATATAGTTAACACAGCTTCTTCTGTAAACAAGAGTGTGTGTGACCATCTTTAGGCATGCCTTCCATTGGACATTGTATTAGAATATCATCCATCACATAGTGTTGAGCACCTTTAGGAAATCTTTCTATCTATTTATATTATTTATTTTTCTATCTGTTTATCTATCTGTCTGTCTATCTATGTATCTGTCTGTCTGTCTTTGTTTTATGGCTTGATAATTATAGAATTATTCAACAAAATTTTCTCTCTCTCTTAAGATCTCAATATATGCATTCAAGACTCCTTGTTAGAAGAGAGTGAGTCAGGCTTTGTTTTACCTAGTCAATAAAATTGAATTCAAGACATTTATTAATCACCTATTGTGCACAAAGCATTATGTCATGATCTGGATATAGTGAAGGAGAAAGACAGTTGACAGTATCTGAAGTGTGACTGGCAGTAAGAAGAAAGAAAAGAAAGGGAGAGGTTAAAATAGCTTTAAGTGGGTTTGTGTTCAAGACAATAGCCAGACAACAGCTAAGTTTATTGCTGTTTTTATTAAGCTGTTTGTAGAAATCTTCTCATTGAAGTCCAAATCCACTTGAAAAAGAAATTCTAAATAACTAGAGAAAAGAAAGGAAGCCCACTATGTTAAATTTTCTTAGAAGTTCCCTGTGAAAGAGTCCCATGTACAGTGAAAAGACTTAGTATATTGCTGACTATGGTAAGTTATCCATGAGAATTAACAGTAAGAGTTACAGAATTGACAGTCTGAGCCAAGAGGTCAAGATGAATAATCCAGTGTCTTGTAGAAATTTTGCTTTCTTTGTGTTTTTGCCAATGGGAAGATATAGCTGCTACATCCGCAAAATGCATATTGGTCTTCATATTGTGAGATGATATTTGTAAAATATATTGCAAACCTGCAAATGCTATGTAGATATTGCAAGTGCAATATGTTATAACTGTTGGTAGTATTATGTTAAATGAGGTAATAGAAAGGCTGGGGAAGGATCTTTATCCTGTAGATTAGGAAAAATGTAACATTCTTGAAATAATGGAAGAAATACTTAGAAAACAAAGGAAAAATAACCCAGAGAGGTATAAGGGACTTAAAATTTGTTTTGTCATGTTGAATTTTAGGAATTCAAACCTGTGAAGATGCCTCATTTTTCCAGGGATAACTGATACAAAATCACAGGATTGAGAAAGACATATAAGGGATTAGGGTAGGTATAGAACTATATGTGCTTGGTAGTGGTGGGTACTCATTATTTTATATAATGAATTGACAATCAGTAAACATTTATTAAGTACCTACTGTGTGCCAGACTCTACTTGGCACTAGGGATTAAGATAGAAAAAATAAAATAATCATTATTTATAAGGAGTTTATGTTGAGTTTGATTGTTAAAGTGGATATGAAACTCACTTTATCAGTGTATTATCGACTGAATGTTAAATTACTCTGCATCAGATGATTGTAATAAAGAGGCCAGGTTTCTTTATGTCTAGAGTTACTCCTAGGCAGATAGAGAGAAAAAGGGCAGGTGGGAGAAGATGGGATGACAAGAGCTTATAGTAGGAATTTATACATATATATGTGTGCATAAGTACATACACACACAATTTTGTATTTAATGCTTTAAACAGAAATATGTTTTAGGATTGGAATTTCCTCACAAGACATTTTTAAACGTCTACGTCATGTGGAACACTGTTCCAGGCCATTGCTAGGATCTGAAATAGCTTTATTTGCAAAAACATTAATTCTTAGTTTTTCATCCCCTGCATATCTTAAATGTGCATCTTGTTTTTCTTGATTTTCCAGAATTTTTCCATAACTTGCCTAAATATTGAATTCCCTGTTATAGAAACGTTACTCTATAAGAAAAATACCATGTAAACCTTAAAGCACAGTATAAATATGAGTTATAAAAAGGTGAATATTTTACCTTAAGGACCTTTCTACATTTTTCATAGGCTGTTGCTTGCAATTTAATCTATAGTAAAAACACCTTAAGATTTACCTTTGGATGGGAAGGAAGATCATAAAAAGGATGCTTAAAATGAATGGGAGCTACATCATCCCTGGGAGGGAAAAGCAGAATATTTGCTCTCTTGAAGTTGTTTTTAAACTTATGTCCCTACATATACTGTAATTTGTTTTGTTCAGTAAAGATTGGCTTGTCCTCACAGCTATTCACTATTTCATCTTTTTATTGTATTTGAAATACATTTTAAAAGGTTGTTTAGATTCAAATTTCAATAATCATCTGTCTTCAAAAAGTAAAATAATCTTGTTGCCTGCAAGACTACTTAAGGTGTTTGAATAAAATAAATGAGCTCAAACTGACAAAGTAAATGGGATTATTTTAAGCCCATTTCAATTTCAGTTTTAGTATCCAGTATTTTTATGCACATAAAATCACATGGTTGGAAGAAGAGACCTTAGAAAATAAAGCCCTTAATGTTTTTCAGATGGCTTTATGCTAACCTTTTGTACAGTAACAGTGGGAGTCTGCATTAGCAGTTAACATTGGAAAATCGCAATTTCTAACAATGCAGTACATGACCTCCTTAGGTTAATAACAGAGTCATTGAATAATATCTTCTCTGCTTTTACTCTTTAAAATTTCATCTGTGCCTCTGACAAGGGCTGAGTAGACAAGATGAAATTGATTTTGGACATCAAGATTAATTGTATCTTAACCCTCAGTGGAATTAAGAAAAATAAATAAATTGAACAAAGCATTTTTAGTTATACATATAGTGAAGAGAAACTGGAAGATTATTTTAAACAATTGCCTAGTATAAAATAAGGAATAGACATACAAAAATTACTAGTTTGAGTAATTCTACACATGTGTTTCTATCCAAAACACATCTCTCTGTCATTATAATTTTTTAACAGTATTTTAAAGATTAAAAAAAATGCTTGCTTTGCTCCAAGTTTTCTAAAACCAAAACCTTTTTTCAGAACTATCTCATGCTCATTCTTAATTCAAAAGATACCCTATCAGCTAATAGTCAATTATCATACATTTGCTCAAAAATTCTTTTTATATAAATAACTCTTAGACAATTTCCTTAATATTTAATAATCATGTGGCCACATTTTAAAGCATTTGCCTTTTTTTGTTTGTTTAGGCCTATTAAAATATTCTCTATATGTACCAAGTATATGAAAAAGAGGTTACTCAACTTTGTGCATCTCTCTCAATTTGAACAATTATTGGTTTCCATTTATATGGATTATTTTTGTTTCTAGTATATTCTAGAATCATCCTGACCTTTTAAACAGTAAAACTAAACAGCTAAGTTTTGCGGTCTTTTATGACTTTTTGCGGTTTTTTTTTTGTGATACTTATATAATAATTGTCTATTTTGTTTTAAAAAAATGCTGTCATGTAATTGTCCTTATTAAACCTCTTTCTCTTTGTTTCCACTTCATATTATTAGATAGTAAAAGAGAAGGAAATGTTAAATGAAAAGAAGAAGGAAGATGAAGTATAGAAAGTCTTTGCTCTTTTTAAAACATTTTCATATTTAAAATGAAAGTCTTATAGAAGAATGGGTTAGCAAAAGATTTTCTAAATTGAAAGTTCTCTTTCATTTTTAACAGTCTTCTTTAGTTATTCATAGTCTTTTCCCCTTACAAT
This sequence comes from Pseudocheirus occidentalis, assembly GCA_028646575.1. Lineage (NCBI taxonomy): Eukaryota > Metazoa > Chordata > Mammalia > Diprotodontia > Pseudocheiridae > Pseudocheirus > Pseudocheirus occidentalis. The sequence continues at coordinate 7,979 of JAQQSW010014125.1, read as the reverse complement.
CTCAACATCTGCTGCATTTAATTTAAGCCACTTGTTTTTCAGTATGATGTGTAGGAATTAAAAAAAAATATCAGCTTGTCATGATTTTAAATTTCCATTTTGTCTTCATGTTGTAGTATGCTTAACCAAACATAGTCAAATTAATTACTGTGATTAATAATAATAATAATATATACTATTAAATCAAGCATAGACAACTTTAAACCTGCAGTAAGATGTGTTTATTTGCCTTTTCTAGGAAAGTAGATTGGACGAGTATCATCATATTGCAGTTGCTCTTAAGAAACCGGATGGATTAAGACCACAGAATCCTCAAGTAAAATATTAAGTCCTTTTTATATGACTATAAACATCCTCAATTAGTATTGATTTTTGTTCTCTTATACTAGGAACAAATAACTGGTTTATATGAGGTTGGATGTAACTCTTTTACAAATATAGTATTATTTTTTTTCCATTAAGTTTCATTCTTAATGCTTCTCACCAGCTTTGATCAAGGACTTTAAATAGAATATTTACGAAGTTATTCATGTTTGAATACGTGTAGTTTATTGCTTCAAAAAATTGTTAATTAACCTATTAGCTCATCATATCCTGTGACTACCGTTTCAGTACCTATAGCACTAAATTCTTACCTGGTAAACTGGCTGTTTTGATTATAATAGTTATTTCATTGAAACTGGGTGGATAGTAAGCAATCTGATATTCAGCAGAAATAATGAAATATTCGTTGGGTTATATTTGTTATTATTCTTGATAGGCAATAATTCTTGAAGTTCTACTACATTCTCAGTAGATGAAGTTTAATTCATTATTCTTAGCCTCTGATTTCATCTTATTCTTTCTTAATTATAAAATAGATCTTAAAATAGCATGGATTTAAATAGTATTACATAAAAGATCTTCATATTTTTAGGTTCTTTCTCAAGAACATCCTGAACTAACTATGTCACAGTTCACTTTTTTGACATTTGAAGATTTGATATCATCTGCTATTCCTTTGACCCCAGAAGATCCTTCTTACTGGGACAACTTTTGCTCCAGACAAGAGGAGCCACTTCGAAATAGTACAAGTTTGTGATGATGTTTAAGAAACAAAAGTAAAAAACGAAGACTTTTTAAAATCCCAGAGTAACCAGAAAATAGGTAAGGACTCGAAAATTATTTCACCAAGTTGGACCAAATTCTAGGATGAAAAAAGAAGCAATGAATATAACATGTGATGTAGAAACAGACTTCTGGTACTAATACCAAGATGGGACAGTAATATAAGTTCACTGTTTGTATTGCTGCAACTGAATGGCTTTGTGTAAATTGTTTAAATATGATGCTTTGGTCAATAAGCAAGCAAGTATTCATTAAACACCTACTATGTGCCAGACAGAGTGCTATCTCCTAAGGATGCAAAGAAGACAATGCAGCACTTCTGTTTTCTACTGGAACAAATAAACATTTTTTTACTATTTTTGTAAATAATGTCATTATTTTCTATTAAGCATCCTCTTATGAGTTAACATGCAAAGCATATAGAATAGTTTAAAACAGTTTTCATATTAAAACAGGTGTTGGCAGTCTTTACATATATTTTAAAGAGAGACATTAAAACTCAAACTATCTTGGCACATTTGTACCTTTGGTCATGATATTTTCCTACCTGTAATATGTACTTTACAAGATTGTTATGGGGTTTAAATGAAATGATGTATGAAATGTGTTTTGAAAACTCCAAAGTATTATCTTCATGCCAGCTATTAATTTATGTTAGTCACCTACTTTTTCAGGTTTTTATTACTTTAATTTGTATTTTTCTGATGCTTAGTGATTTTGAAAATTTATATTCAGATGATTTAATAGTTTGAATTTTCTTTTTTGTAAACTGTTCGTGTCCTTTACTCATATAGGGTGTCACAGCTGAAATTTAATAAAAGGTTAAACTGAGGGAAATCTCTGGGCAAGATAACATACATTACGGGGACTTGCTATCTGTCAATAAATGGGTCCATGACTTGCCTTCATTTATGCCAGACCCCAGGGAAAAGAACAGTTCTCCTTTTATAGGATTTTGGAGAGTACAGAACAAAGAACAGAGCAGGGTAGATGACATCATGGGATTAAGGAGAATTGTGACTGGCTACAAAGCTAAGGTGCAGGGAACATGGTAAGTTGGAAGTTTGGTAATTGGGGACTAGCAACAATTCTGCTGCTTTTCTCACAAAACTAAGAAGTGCTCGTTGTTTGAGTCCAGGCACAAGATCATGGTCCAGACTTTTGGACAGCAAACCAGACATCTTTGAAGGATAACTTAGTAAAGTAAAGGAACCAATCCTGGTCCCCTTTCTTTCACACACATTTCCCGAGGTTAGCAAAATTCCTTGAGGTAAGAAGGAGCTGGATTTTAAAGCTTTATCCATTATAAGCCAACTGAACTCTGAACTACATTCAGAGACAAAGAACCATGGCTTAACAGTTACAGGACAAAATCAACTTCTTATAAATATGATCAACAAGAAAATTATACAGGATCATCTTAATCTTCTCAAAAGAATGACTCAACTTAAAAAATTACCTGTTGTCCTTTGATATCACACTTTTTATCAGAGGTCTTTAGTGTGAACTTTTTTTTCTCCTGAGCTGTTTCTTTTTTTATGTCTGCATTGATTTTGTTTGTGTAAAAAGTTTCACATTTTGTATAATATAACATATTTGTATAATCTTCATCACCTCTCTGTGTAAATTCTTTCCTATACTTGTGAGAGATAACAATCTCTAGCTTTTTATGTGTGGTTTTTATGATTTTATGGTATTATTTTTATATAAATATCTTTTATTGATTTGGAATTCATTATAGTATTGTTGTATTATGCTGGTTCAACTCTTGCCAACTTTCTTGATAGTTTTTGTTGAATAGGACTTCTTTGTTCTTGGGATGTGAGGAGAAGTGGGCAACTCGTTAAGTATGAGACTACTGCATGCATTTGCTTCTAGATTTGCTTATACTGTATAATCAGTTCTCTTAATCTATTCTCTATTTTTCAATCTAGCACAACATGGTTTTGATCATTTGGATGGATTGTTGAGGATCTATAATCTCATAATGACCAAATTGACTCAAAAAAGAAAAATGAGAAAGTACCCACCCTCATTTCTTTGTGTAGAGGTGGAGAACTGTGGGTATGGAACACTGCATGTAATATCAGATTTTTCTTTTAATGTATCATTTAATTTTTTCTGAACTTTGTTTTTACCTCTTCTTTATCCTTTGTTGTAAGGGATGGCTCTCTGGGACCAGGAAGGGAGAGAGATGTGTTGGAAAATGTAGGTGAAGCAAAGATACAAGATAACAGTAAAAATTTACTTAAAAAGTAAATGTGAAAATGGTGTTGATTGAGTCAGTCAGTGATATCACTACACCACTACTTACAGTAACTGATAAGACATTTGTCAGGTGAAAGCTTATATCAACTGAATCAGTCTCATAGGTGTGAGCTATGTGGGAATAGCGCTTGGACATCTGTTCAATTAAGGCATTTCACCTAGGTCTGACAAGAAGTCTGTGCAAATTGGTTTAATGACTTGGTAATGCCCATTGGGACTTGTATAAAGCAAGAAGGTAGTTGAGATTTAAGCATTCAAGTATCTGAATGCTTAGTGGCAGAAACTTTTTTCATAGCCCCTGAGAAGTAATCATTTGGGGAACAAGAATGCCTGGGCCTTAGCGGCATCATGCACCTCCATCTTGTCCCCTCTCCCTCTTTTCACCTTGGAGCAACTTATGAACTTCTCAGAACCAGAGCACTTGGACTTGTTCATTGGTTTGCATTAGTGGTTTGTATTGGAGACAGAGGGATGTGATGAGGAAAGATTAATTCAAGGATCTAGAATGAGTACAGCAGAAATGCCATATTATACCTAAGGGAACATTTTTGAAGAGTTACATTGCTGCTTAGACTCTTGTAGAAGAAGGTGTCAGTTTCGGGTGCGGGAGAGGGATATTTTTACTAGCTATTCTTTTGCTATTTTAGTAAATATCCCTTTCTAAAAGCTAGTTATCTGGCTAACTGATATCAATTGATAATCAGAGAAATAAGTACATTTTTAGGAGCTTATGAGCCATAGCAATAGAAAGAGCATACCCTTTCCCAGTCCACATCATCTCCTCACAGTTAACCTTGAAACCCTGAGGGTAGATACAGCATTGCCCTGGAAACTTGATCTATCAGTTCCAGAGGAGATTGGAAGGGTAGCCCCAGAGCATGAGCTACATAAATATTGTTTGATCTTGGTTTTATGTACATGCCTTTGTACATTTAGAGGGAGGATCCTTTAGTCATTTTGATTTTTAATGTTTTTAACATGAATACTTAATTTTGTTGAAAACTTTTCCACCTCTCTTGATAAAATAATGTTTTTATTTACATGATTAATAATGTTTACTTTTTTCTTAATGTTGAACCATACCTGTATTCTCAGTAGAAATCCAAGTTGGTGTCTGTCTTCTCTCTCCCTCCCTCCCCCCTTCTCTCTCTCTCTCTCTTTTCCCATCTCTGTCCCTCTTTTTCTCTCACTTATTTCTATAATTTCTTTGCTGACATTCTGTTTATAATTTTTTATCAGTATTCATTAGTGGTATTGATATGTAGTTTTCCTTTCTCTGCTTTTTATTCCTTCTTGGTTTCAATATAAGGAGAATAATTGCCTCAGAAATTGGGTAGAGTGCTATCTTGTTCAGTATTTTGAGAGCAGTTAATTTATCAAAGAATCATTTGTTCTTTAAGTGTTTACTAGAATTCACTTTAAATTTTTCTGGACAAAAAGCGTTTTCCCCTTTCCTTTTGGAAGCTCATTTATAGCTTGTTCAGTTTGTGTTTCTGAAAGTGAGTTTTCTAGATTGTGGATTTTCTGTTTTGTTAATTTTTATAATACATTTTACGGAAACTAGCAAAAAAAAATTTAAATAGAATGTTAAATGGAATTAGCAAAGAAATATACATATTTTATGCATATATGTGTGTGTAGTATGGATCCAAGATTTTATCAGTAGAGAGTTGATTGTAACATATTCCTTTTTTAAAATAAAATTCTTTTCACTTATGAAAATCCACACACACCCCCACTGAAAAATTAAAGAAAAATAAAAAACTGGTTATAAATATAAAGAGTAAAGGAAAAACTAGCACACTGGCCATGTTAAAAATTTTTTTCTTTTCAGTCTGCACCCTGATTATTTCATTTGTCTGGAGATGAGTAACATGTTTCATCATGGATCCTCTGGAATCATGTTTGAATAGCTTTCAAGATTCTGATTACACAGTATGGTGAACTCTACTCAGTAACAGACTAAGACAAAACATTAATAGAAATCACAGTGCAGCATTCACAATGTTACGGCATAACAGCTTATCACTAAAATGGTCACATAGTTTTCACCAAAGTGGTCATATGTTTTTTTAAAAAAAGGTAACATTCATTTAGTAACACAATCATTTAGTAAGTCCTTAATTCAGTCATCCTTGAGGAGGCAGGCCTCCTTAACTGATGCAAAGTACAGAGGTCAAAATTCTCCACTCTTAAGTCACATTGTTTTAATTTCTTCAATCAAAAAGTCCTCTTTCTTTTTAATTGGAGAAGTCCTTAACTCAGTCATCTAAACATAAAGGTCAGAGTTCTCCACCCCTAGGCCCAGTAAGTCATGATTTTCTCAGTTTGCATTAAATATCCAAAGAGAAGTCTTTTCATCTTGACTCAAGGCATGCTCTCAGCTTCTATGATTCCTCTTCTATGGTCCCAGCTCCTACCCAAATCTTTTCCAGCTGCCACCTGGGCTCAAAGGCAGACAGCTCTTAGTTCTTTGTCCAGCTTTTTGTGCAGTTCCTGTTCTCTATTGAAGCTCACTTTGTCTGGTTGACCTCAAGTCCTTCACAGTTTCTCTTCCTGGAAAGACAAAGCTTAACAAAGCCACAATAACATTCATTCACATTGCCAGCATCCTCATCCATTCACTTACTGCCTGTGAAATAAACATAGACCCAACAGCAAGGTCTGAGGAATCAACATGAATCATCAGTATAGTCCCTGGACCTCTGAAAACATCAGCAAGACCCTCCTCCAGGATTTCTGTAAGCATACAACAAGAAAATCCTCTTTTAGGGCTTCTGAACCAGCAGCAAGGTCCCAGTGCTTCTGTAATAACAGCACCGTCCTCTGTCAGCAGACCAATCTCACAAAGTAACATCAAAACAGATAGACAAAGTGCTGGCACCACAGCCATGCCTCTTTCCAGTTCTCTTCTCATTTTTCAGTTTTCTTCTCTTTCTCCAGCAGTAGCAGCCCAGCCTCCAGGTGCTTACTCCCAACAGTTTTGGCTTTCTAGCTTGGGCTTCTCCTTATATATGATATTAGCTCCTCCCAGCCCCACCCCTTCCTGTTATGTCAGCAAGTCTATTGTACTGTGGGATTCACAAGTTCTGGGTCTTAATACTTAAATTCCATGAAGTTGGAACTAAGTGCTAAGTACCTGTTAGCTTGCCAATACAAGGGGCAAGGAACATCTTCAAATTCCCATTACCATTGCAGTTGGTTGTTGTTTTGATCACAGTTCTTAAGCCTTTTAGAGAAAGTTTTTTCTCTTTACATTGGTTTTATTCGATTCATACAAGTTTTCCCATGTTTTTTTTGAAACCATCTCCTTCATCATCTTATAGCACCAGTAGTATTCTATCCCATATATGATAATTTCTTCATTCCTAGCTGAGAGGAATCCCTTTAGCTTCCAGTCCTTTGTCATTGCCCCCAAAAATAATTAAAAGAGAAGCTATAAATACTTTTGCGCATAGTAGTCCTTTTCCCTTTTTTTGGGATGGGGGTTCTTTTGGGGTGTAGACCTAGTAGTATTATCAGTGTCAATGGGTATGCACAGTTTAATGACTTTTGAGGCACAGTTGCAACACATTTCTAAGATAACTCCCTAGTCACTATGATCAATGTGTCAGAGGCAAGACTTGAATCCTGTATTGCATTGCCTCCCTTTTTGTAGATGATTATCTATCCATTTACATTTTTATTTTTGTGACAGAGTTAGGCATAGTAGCTTCTGATAATTTTCATTATTTCTTCTCCTTTCGATTCTTTGTTTTTTTGCATTTTAATAATTTCTTTAATTTGTTAATTTTTCTGGCTGTTCAAATTGTATACTCAATCTGTTATTTTCTTTTTTATTAATATAATTGTGCAGATAAAATTTGTCTTTTAAACTCTTTTTACCATCTAACATAAATTTTAGTTGTCTCATAGTTTTTCTTTTTAATATAATTTAATTGTTTCTATGATATTAATTATTTAGGATGTTGCTGTTCTCCTTTTAGGTCTGCATATTTCATTTCGTTTTTTCATCATAATTTTTTAGTGTTAGCATATAGTGCCTAGAATATAGTGCCAAGCTTATAGTAAGCACTTAGTGAATTTATGTTGATTGTTCCTTTAAAGATTTACTTATTGTGTTTATGAATTCTTTATGCCACAGGTTCTGAGCAGAGTCCTTATGGTATTAAATATGGCTATTCATTCTGGGAGAAATAGGTTTGTGCTTGAGTTGTGACAGATCACATTGTGCATTTTCATAAGCTTTTCCCCATTCTTGGAATGCTCTCTTTCCTTACCTCTGCCCCTGGAATCCTTCAGCATGTCTCAGCTAAAAATTCAATTTATTCTTTTTTTTTTAAATAAATAAATTTATTTTCTTGTTTACGTCATTCATTTCCACAAGATTTTGAGTTACAAGTTTTCTCCCTATCTTTCCCCTACCCAACACTTCTAAACAATCATCCCACTGTATAACCTCTTCTCCAATCTACTCTCTCCTATGTCCTCCCCCTCACCTTTCTGACTTTCCAGTAGGGCCGGATGTGGATCTCCCTACCACAGAGCCTGTATATATTAATTCTCAGTTGGATATAGTTAATAATAATAATAATAATAATAAT
>JAQQSW010014124.1:0-12172 GCA_028646575.1 Pseudocheirus occidentalis | reverse complement strand
GGATGATTAATCCCATTTTGTCTCTCCCTGTCTCCTCTCATTCTAGACCTCTCCCATCTCAGAATTTTGCCTTTTAAGGTATCCCTTCACATTCAATTCATCCTATATCCTCTATATACCCTATACACACATGCTCAGATATATGTTTATCTACGACTCTTGAAAGCCAAGCTAAAGAGTTTGTTTGGTAGGTAAGTCGGAAACCAATCAAGATTTTGGGGTGGAGGAGGAACGTGGTCAGAATGAAACACTGTGAAGTGTATGCAGGCATTGGAGTGAAGAATGGATTGGAGAGAGAACAAAGTCAGAGGCAAGTGAGAAGTTTTGGGTAGACACAAGAGAGGTCATAAGGAGGTGAATTAAGGTCATGTCAGTGGAGTAGAAAAGAAGAAATGAATTTGAGAGATTCTGGGGAGGGTGAGTGCATAGAATTTGACAACATATCCTTTATTTTTTTCTTTTTGAATTCACTAAATAAGTATTGTTTGCAGATAACAAGTTGCAAACATATTACAAATTGAGTGATCTCCTAAAGTAACTCCATTTTGTCTCTATTATGCCTGTCATGATCCTGTTTTTTCCTGTCTCTGGCACTACATATCCTCATACCTTCCAGTTTTTAAGTCTATTTTCTGCTCACCTGATATAACTTGGAGAAATCAAGACACATTTCATCTATTTTCTCCTGTCTCCCTCAGGTCTGTAGTGTTCATAGCAACTGGGTTTCCACAAACACACAATGAGTAACTCTTTCAATGGACACAGATTTAAAGCATCCATTAAGTGCTTGGTGTACTGGGTTTCATCGACAGCTGGGCCCACACAGACTACTAGTCAGATGTCTTATGCTTGAATAACATGTACATGAATGAATTATGTGAGAATTTGTGCTAAAATCCTTATTCAAGATAAATAGAATCCAAAATTCAGTTTTTATGAGTAAATGAGGTAATTTTGTTTAGTGGGAGATTGATCAACAGATTCATGTTATATTGGCATTATCCCTGCTCTTAAATATCGGATTACATTTTTCCTAGACCATGCATGAGCTCAATGTATACTTATTCTTTCTAAAGCATTAGAGCAAGAAGTCTTAATTTTTGTGTGTATATGTCATGAACAAAACTTTTTAGTCACCTGGTAAAGAGTATGAACCACTTCTCAGACTTTCTTAAATACATGTCATAAAATCATTAACATTACAAGGGAAATCATTTATATTGAAATTACATAACTTTTTTTTTTAACCCATCCAAGTTCTTAAAACTGTTGAAATCTAAAGACAGATTTAGGGGCCTATGGAAAACATGTTAAGAATTCTGTATTAGAAAATGAATTTGCTTTTTTTTTTGGAGGGGTTAAGGCAGGGCACTTGGGGTTAAGTGACTTGCCCAAGGTCACACAGCTAGTTAGTGTTAAGTGTCTGAAGTTGGATTTGGACACAGGTCTTCCTGACTCCAGGACTGGTGCTCTATTCACTGCACCACCTAGCTGTCCCTAGATTATTCTTTTTTAAAAAAATCTTGTATTAAAAAAAATTCTATGCTGGCAAGTGCAATTAAGATCAACTAATGTCATTTATAAAAAAAACAAAGTTTCACTTGGATATTTGGGATCAAATACATACTGAAATTAGCACTGATTTATACTTTTCAATATTTCAGATGGAACATATCTCCCAAAGTCAGTAAATATTAAGAACCATTTATTGTGATACAATAAATTGATTGCCTTTGCAAAATAAGGTCATGATTCCATTGTGAAAAGGGCATATTGGCAATTAGAGAAATGAGTGGATTGCTGGGAAAGAATCCTCTTATAACAGCAGAGTTTTGATTTGATTAATCAGAATTGTTTTTTAATGTGTTCTTCTATTTGTTTCCAATCATTATTACAAATCTCATTAAATTATATAGTGTTAGTAAGAGACAAAAATCATGCCAGAAATATTGTTTCTGGTAATTTAACTGTCCTCATCTTCATTTTAGAGAGAAAATAATTATGAAAATTTTGGATCATACATTAGAAATTTTATCAATCACAGCAAAACAGTGCTAACTTTCTATCTTGCCTATCTACAAAACATTTTTTGAGGACCTCTATTGAGGTAATGCCTGAAACATACCTATGCTCAGAACTATATGTTGTATTCATGTAGAAAATACGCATTTATTTTGTTTTTTTTAATGAGATCTATGCTTTGGGCAGAGGGGCAACTTGATGTGAAAAGTATGAAAAATCAAAGTAAATCTAGATTTAAAATACCTACTCACATTTATGTAATACTTCATGGTTGAAATATACTTTTACAATTATATTTTAGAAATCTTCTTCCCAAATCCACCTCAAAATGTCATTTAAGGAAGACAAAAGAAACAGGGTTTACATTTAGATATTTTGATTATTCAAGTTGGAATGCTGTACAATGGTAGATCAATCAGCAAATGTGCCACCATTTTCTTCCCATACTTTGAGAAAATCCCCAAAGAAATGTGATTTGTTTTTATAGGAAGATGCCAATCTTTAAAATTCACAAACTGTAAATCAAAATTTTCTGGAATCTAAAATTAGTGATTGTCCACATAAAAATCTTTAACTAAATCCAAGTCTATGAAGTCAAAAGAAATGAACATGGCCTCTCCTGACCTGTGTTATAACTGGATATCCTGTGTGTGACATGTAAACTAAGATATAATCAGGAAGTTTTTTAGATAACTCCATGATTTAAAATAGCACAAATAAGACATAGGCCTCTCTTCAACACTATACACATGGATATTGGACATCCGTGGTGTATTCAGGAAGTATCAAAATGAACCAAGGCAAAAACAAATTGTTTCTACCTGTTATTGTGCACAGCAGAAGCATATTTGAATTTGTGTCTGCCTGAAAAGAGGAGTTTTTGTTTTAAAATTTGGGATTTTCTAAAAATAGTATGGTGAATATGTGACTTATGTTGAGAGGAGGGCCCTAATTCTAAGTGTCGCTTCTCTGTTATGGCCAGTTTACATTCCTAATCTTGCAGCTCCCACATTTCTGCAGAACTGCTATAGTAAAGGCACTTTCTCAGGCTGCTCTTCCCTTTCTATAGAGATATTAGGATCAAGAGAACAACATTCTAATGGCCAGAAGAGACCATGGTGAAGGGGTTCTTTACTTGGGGTGCATGTGTCTGTAGATAAATTTGAAAGAGTTCCTGAAATTGAATGGGGGAAATACTGCATTCATGTTTCAATATTATTAGTTTCCTTTCAGAGGATGTGAGTTCAAACTTTAGCTCTGGCACTTACCTATGTGACCTCAGGAAAGTTGAATAACCTTATTTGTTTTATACATTTAAAACTATTCTGAAAAGGGGCCCCTAGGTTCCATCAGACTGCTACAGGGGTCAATGATATAAAAAAAGGTTAAGAATTCCTGCATTAACGGTCATCCAAATCAACCACACCATTTTTTCAGATGACAAAACTGAGTCACAGAGACACTGAGTGACTAACCCAAAGGTCACAAAGAGCCTGTTTGGATCTGGGCTAAGGTCCTCCGACTTCTAATTTCCTTTCCACGTTACTTGGGTGCTTAGTAAAACTTATTATTTTATAACAGCCTATTCCAAGCCAGAAATATGATCTCTTTTTGGTTTAAAGAAAGCAAATAGGAAAAGTCTATCTTTAAAAAAAAATAGATTCCTTTCACTTTGTGTTGCTAATTCCTTAACTATGTGCTTTCTCTTTCATGTGACTTCTAGTATTCATTCACTCCTGCCCAGTCTTTGTGAAAACTTCCATCTCAGAGTACCTGTTTCTGCTACTAAATTAAGTGGTTGTAACCCCTGCTTTCCCCATCTCAAAGTACCTGTTTCTGCCACTAAATTAAATGGTTTTTAGAACACCTTGTCTTTTTTTCTTTGTAAACCAGAAGCTGTTACTAGGGGTGGCTGGCACTTCACAGCACACTAAGTAGCCCTTTCCCCAGCCTAACAAATCACTGGCCAGGAATGATCAGGCCGTGAACATTCCTGCTAGGGTAACAGGTGCTCATCAGTTTCTTAAGTTGCTTCCCTCTCCCTGAGGTGGTGTTATTTCCGGTGCATTTGAATGGCCCAGAAAAAACATGGGCCATCTCCTGCTAGGCTAAATCCTGTCTCAAAAGGTATTTTTAACTAAATTTGTTTTGGGGGGTTTTATGCTCTTAATTTTCACATTAATTACAGTTTATTTCTGTTTCACAAACTGCAGCCCTATTTGGAAATACAACTAAATTGGGGGGAAAATAATTTTCAAACTAGGAACTAGAGAATGTGAGTGCTTAAGGGTTCATCAGACTCTTAAGAATGACTTAGATAATAAAGATAACATTTATAAAATGTTTAACATGGTACAAGGTAGATAATAAATGGTTCTTCTCCTCCCAAGAAGAGGACTTAGGGGTAAAAGAATCCAACCACTTTTTTTTTACAAATCAACCAACAGGTTGAGAAGGGTTTTGAGATTTGTCTGAGGTCCCACTGCTAGTAAGAGCTTGAGGCAGGACTCAAACCAGGGTCTTCCAGCCAGCACTGTATCCCAAATACCGAGGTTAACCATACATAAAAACAAACAAGCAAACAAAAACTTCTCTCTTCCCCCTTTCAATCACACTCAAGTTTGGCTTTGACTTACATATAATCAAGAGAATGATTACAACAACAGGGGTCTACCTGCCTCAACTCTTCCTGGCAATCTAAGACAGGTATTCTGTGAGCAGACTTTTTGCTGGGGAAAAAAGACACGACACCAGCCAAATGCAAAGAGACTAGGTATTTATACAGTTCGTACGGATTCCCTTCCTTCCCTTTACTGCTGCCCTTCTGCCTACGCGGCCCCCAAGAATGACTGAACACCCACAGAGTGTTAATGAGCTGCAGCAGTGACACACACGCATCTACACACACACACACACGTGCACACACACACACGCACACGCACACACACACACACACACAAATAGTGACCACGCAAGAAGATGAGTTTGTTCAAACCAACCTTTTGGAAGTTTCTCGGCCAGGCTGAAGGCAGCCAGGGCAAGGATGTGTACGAGTGGAATGTTGACTGGCTCTCTCATGGTTATAAATCCAAGATGGAGGGGGTGGGGTGAGAAGAAATCTCTGTCCCAGCAAAGATAGGAAAATGCACCCCCCAGGTTACATTTTAAAGCTTGGTTTGTTACCAAGGGTCTCCTCCTACGGACTGTCTGTGCTCCAAGCTCCGCAGGGGCTAAGTATAATCAGGAATTCTCAGACTTGGCTGCGTGATGGACACGGCCAGCTGGTGGGCATCCACTTAGGTCAGTATGCAAACGTGGGTCTGGAGAAACAAGAGAATACAAATCCCTTTAGAATCCCTTTTAAGAAATGTCAGGGGATACAATGCTAGATGCTTTTCCCAAACAATAACTTAACCTGAGTGGTACTTTTTTTTTTTTTTTTTGCTGATCTTTCAAATCAGTTTCTGAAAATCCATCTAGCTTGTGATACTCTTTATCTGAGGAGTTGGCAATCCCTCCCACCTCTTCCTTCAATTATCCTCACCTTCTATGTTATCCTCACAACATACTTTCCTTTTGATTTCTCTCCTCCCAGCTCTTGTTCAAGGCTCCTCTTAGACCCTACTGAACCCAACAGCCTTCCTCACTTAAATCCAGTTCATTTACAAGTCATGATACCCTCTTCCTGATGTCATGGTCCTCTTCAAGAAAGAAGGACAACTACACACATGTAACCCAACCCTCCTAGCTCCTTTATTGACTCAAATAATTTCCCTCTATCTTTCTCTTCTCCTTTTTCTCTTTCTCTTTCTCATTACTCAATCTTCCCTTTTCATTTTGCTTCACCTCTATTTCCTCCTCTTTTCCTATTTCTTCTTCTTTCTCTCTACTTTTCCCAACTTTTTATACCTCCTCTTTTACCCCTTCATGTCTACCCTTCAAATGTCCTCCAATTTTTATTTTAGTCCCCTCCCTTTATCAATTTGATATTATCAGTTTAACTTTTCCTTAATCCAGAATTCATGAAAGATGTTACTATTTCTCAATTGCCTTTCTATCACTCAGTCTAGGTTTGGCCTTCCCCTGATCCCCTGAATTCCCAGGACCATTCCTAGCATCTTTTCATCTATCTTTTAAAATTATGCCATCTTTCTTACCTTTGTTGTATTTTCCCCTTTTCCTGACTCCCCTGATTTCTACCTTCTTTAGATAAAAATTTGAGTCATCTGGTTGTGACATTTTTTTAAATAAAATTAACCAGCAGAGTTAATTTAGCTGGTTAAGGGGCTACCTGCTTCACATCTTCATTTTTGCTTCTCCCGAATTATGTAAGACTGAAGACAAGGCAAAGAATAGAATTCCATTCTTGGGTCAAGAGGTGTGACTTCCTAGATTATTTCCTGGGATCTTAGCTTTAGAACTCTAAGGGAACAAACACTGTCGTTCAAAATAGGCTTTCATTAAGCGGTGTGTGCTTCTTAATCTTAGATTGTACTGCCACTTCAAACTAATGTGGCTGATGTTTTCAGTCTTGACTCCTCAGATCCCATCGTTTTAGATTTGAATAGAAAACCTCTGCCTTTTGGCTTCCCTGCCTTCCTTTCAGATTCAGCTCAAATCTCCCCTTCTGCCAGGGATCTTTCCTAGTTTACTGCCCCCTACCTATATCACACATTCTGCTCATGCATTCCTTCTAGATCACCTCCCACTCACACAACGTCTGTCTTGCATAATTGTTTGCATCCTGTATCCCACATTAAAATGTGAGCCTATTAAGGACACCAATCCCACTTTTGCCTTCTTATCCCCAGCCCTTATCACAGTGCCAACACATAGTAAGCACTTATTTACTTACTAATTGACTGATAAAAGGATTGTGGACCTGAATTTACTGTCCAGTTTTATTTCTCCTTACTTCCTCATACTAACTAGTTCTAGTGGAGACAGTGTCATTATTCTCCCCCCTCCCCCATTATGTATAGTTTCACTTTCCTCATCACCTACTACAACTACTCATCCCTCAAGGGACCATTCCAGTTCTAGCACATTCATTCAACAAACATTTATTAAGAGGCCCCTAGGTGATGCACTGGCCCTGGAGTCAGGAGGACCTGAGTCAAATTTGGCCTCAGACACTTGACACACTTACTAGACATGTGACTTTGGGCAAGTCACTTAACCCCAATTGCTCTCCAAAAAGCAAAAAAGCAAAAAAACACATTTATTAAAAATAAATTGTGGTTAATACACAATACAAAATATATATTATGTCCCCACTGTGCTGGGGCCCATGAGACAAAGATATGCAGAACTAGCTCCTGACCACAAGTTGTCAATACCTCTTTAACCTCTTTAAGGCCCCTTTAGCACACCTTGGGGTCTTCCTTTTCTGCTTATTTCCTGTACAATACAATTAGTGCTTTATTTAAGGACAGAGATAACAGTATTATTCCTTATAATATATCATGACATATATCCCAATATGTCATAATATATAATGATATTATCATATGACATCATAATAAAATGACATAATACGTCATCAAATTATAAAATTTCTACATGTAAGCAATTTGGCACTTTGTTTTTCCAGTTTCATCCATGAAAGTCTTTCTCCATAGGCTTTATCATTGTGTTAAGATGACTCAGTCCCTTCAAAGACTAGGCCGGTGGAGGGCTGCAAGTCAGAAAGGCTTCAGTCATGACACAATCTGACAGTGGACTATGTTCAAAGGACTAGCCTGATTTCTGGTTTGTTTTGTGTCTATTAAATCTCAGAATTACTACACCAGTTAAAGACTTCATGGAGCTTAGACCTGAAAAGGACCTTAGGTATTATGCAGTCCAATTCCTTCAAGGTATAAATGAGGCAACTGAGCCCTAGAGAAATGGAGTGACTTTCCCAGTTATTATTAAAGTCATTGCACAACAAAGTTAAGGTTCCAACCTCAGTCCCCAGACTCCCCAATCCAGCATTCTTCAAGAGTAACAAGGAGAAAAGGAAACAAAGGTTTATAATAATATATACAGGCACATTTCCGCTCCTGCTCCTGCTCCTACCACTGCTACTTTTCCCCAATTTTCTCAATGCAGACCATCCTGGCGCAACCCTGGAGGCATCGCCTCCCCCAACCAACTTGCTTTGACCTACAAGAAGCATAAGGAAGGAGTCAAGACTGAAAACATCAGCCACAATAGTTTGAAGGTGGTAGTTCAATTTAAGATTAAGAGGCACACACCACTTCATGAAAGCCTATTGTGAACAACAGACCAGATTCGGATCAGATGGGCAGCTAATCAAAGTTGGAATTGGAGGCTGAAGGTACAATTGATGTATTTGAGCAGCAGACAGGAGGCATTTCCTAAAAAAGGAGACCTGCAACTCTACTCCACAATGCTCCTAAGGAAAACAACGCATTCACAATTAGAAAACCAAGATTGGTCTTTGACATTGCAGTATGCTTTTCTCTCCTCTTCGATTCCCTTCTCCCATTCCTTTTTTGTATATAAAGTAACTTGTGCATGTGCACAGGCATCACGTGTATTTTTTTAAATCAAATCGCCAATGTTTTGATCAACATCAAGTGGAGATGGGGAGGGGAAATAAACAAACTGGTTCTATGAAAATATATCTTTTTCTTTACTAGTGACATGCTTATTTGAATTTTATCTTTATATATTTTGCTCTCACTGTTTTACAACAAAAACAACACCAAAAACACATGCAAATCCTTGCATAGCCTGTTTGGATAATCTCCACGTACCATTATAAAACCAAGGATGATTTTGTAAATTTTTTGTAGGTAGATGTTAAATGCAGACCAATCTGTCTTTTAGTAGGAATTAATTACCATAAAAATTGATAGTTTTCCTTTCAAATGAAACATCTTGTAGTTTAAATAAACTTCATATTTAAAAAAAATAATAATGCATGCAGGCCCACTTCTGATGAGTGTAGGATGAGATTCTCTCTAGCAGAGTGCATGAGTTGTGATGAACTGCCAGGTCTATTAGCATCTTTTAGGCCTATAGTGACAATGCAATATTCACAGTGCTGACAGTCACCATAAATAAGGGAATTTGAAGACCTGCATGGTGCTCAATCACAAAATATAACAGACTCCCAATAAAGAAGACAGAAGCAAAAGATTTATTCAGACACCACAAAACCAAATCCCACAACCAGTAAGCCAATTCCATCACAGTAACACAGAAGTTAACGTCACAACAGCACAGAGAGCCACACCATCCTTTACCCTTCCCACAAACCCACACAAAACCAATATTTACTCGCAAGCCTATCTGTCTCCCTTAGAAGAATCCTTTCCTTCCAACCATCTAGCTTGCTCTGACTTCCAGCTCTCTGTGGGTTCTGCTCCACTTTCCAGCAAACTCTTCCCACCACAGGCTTCATGCGATTACAATCACCTTATTAGTGGGGCAGAGTTTATTTTCAAAGCAGGGAAGGTCTTCAAATTCCCTTAGGTTTATTAAGGGGCAGGGAAGATCTCCAAATTACCATTATAAGGCCATCTTTATGAACAATGGCCAGAAACTTGATGATGTTGATGTGTTGCCCTGGGACACACTCTGTAGATGAAATTATAATGAAATATGCTATCTCTGCAGTGCTTCACATCTATATTTCTCTTACTTAAATATTATTTTGATTTTTCCTAGAAATTGAAATAATATTTTTCTTTTCTCAATAAAAGGAACTATGCAAGAAAGTCAACTGCATTAATATTAATCTTGATGATGGCTGCTCAACACCAAAGCGTTGGCTGGTTATTATTCAGTTGTTCTGATTATGTCCCAAGTCTTCATGACCCAATTTGGGTTTTTTTAACAAAGATACTAGAATGGTTCGCCATTTCCTCCTCCCACTCATTTTACAGATGATGAAACTGAGATAAACAGGGCTAAGTGACATGCTCAGGGTCACACAGCTAGTAAGTGTCTGTGACCAGATTTGAACACATGAAGAGGAGCCTTCCTGACCTCAGACCTGGGCCACTCTGTTCACTGCACTACCTAGCTGCCCCAAAGCACTGGCTACCTTGTGATACTTTTTTCTGGCCACAGCAACTGATGAAGACCATCCCCTAAGGCATGTAGTAGCGGTTTGCAATTTGCACTGGTGAAGAAAGTACCCAATACTGAATGAATGAATAAATCAATATAATGCTTACTACGAGCACAGAATTGTGCTAAGCACTAGAGAGATACAGATATGAAAGCAAGACATTCTCTGCTCTCAAGAAATTCACATTCTAATTGGGGGAGATAATACATATGGAAAGTTTCAGCTGCATGTTAGATGGAAAATTCTCCTAGTCCTTAGGGTGGAGTGGCAAAGCAGATGCTAATACCTCTTCTTTAATGTCATTATTTGAAGCCACTATTCCTAGGGCTCTTGGATTTAAGATTTTGGGCTATCCCCATGAAGGTCTGAAGGGAGATGGAGATCAGGATAGTAGAATATTTTGACTTGCTTGGCACATACTATTTCCTGTTTTTCCCTCATAGTACCTTGTGAAAATCCCTGGAGTAACCTGCCCTATGTGTGAAAACACAGAAGGTTAGCAGTTAATAAGGATGACTGGACCTTTCTCCATAGGAGTTATTTCCCTAGATAATAGCTGTGAGGGCTGGACAGAGAGCTGGTATAATGTCCTGATGGATACTGCCACCTAAGGGCTTCTGTGGCTATTTGTCTATTGGCAACAGTTGGTCAGTGGTCCCTGGTGGTGATGAGTAAGGCGTACCTCCTCTCCATAAATATTTCTCCTCTCGATAATGGCTATAGAGGCTGGGGTGTAAGCATATTCTGGTGATTCAAGGGTCATTGCTTTTACTAAAGCTCTTGGGTTCGTCCTGAGCTGTCCTCATCAAGATCTGAATAAAGACAGTGAGTAGTCAAGGTGGGTGGTGGTTTGATTTGCTTAGCACATGCTACCCTTTATCTCCCCCTCAGAATCCCTTGCTTCTAGGCAAGCCTAACATGCCTGCCCTGGAGGTTTCCGTTAATTCTGATTCCTTTACTGTAAGCCAGGGACCCTAAAAGGCTTTGCTTTGCTAAGGTAGCTTTAACACTGATAAAATAGCAAGATGTTATGATAGATTGAAAAAGTCAGCCACTGATATTTGTGTGTTTGGTTCACTGTTGTTGTTGTTTATTCATTTATTCATGTCTGACTTTCCATTGTCCACTATCTCCTGAAGTCTGTCCAAGCTCATAGTTTGGTTCACCCATGTGTCTTGTTTCTCCTATAAGACTGCAAGCTTCTTGTGGGCAGGGATGTGTTAACTATGTTTTTTTGTGTTTTTTTTTTAACATATACTGACTAGCACAGGAACAAATTATATGCATGGGTTAGAGACAGGGACCAGACCTAGGATTTGGCATAGAGAACTCCCAGGTGAAGAAATTCTATCTCCCAATTCAGGTTGGCACTTTCTCAGAAAATTATGGTTGTGGAAGGTATGTAGGACATTAAGAGGTAGTGTTATCTGTACAGTATCCCTGAGCCAAAGTGTGTCTGAGGTTAGACTCTAACCCAGTTCTTCCTGGCTTTAGGGTTGGTTTTCTATCTGCTGCATCTCTTGATATTTTTTCTAAAACTTAAATATTCAAGAATTACACATAATATGGATACCGTGCTGTAAGTAAGTAAGCTAAGTTCAATTTTCCATGAAGAGGCCCACCAGTTTTGCTGCTCCTCCCCTGAGGCAGCCTGCTATAGTGGAAGAATACTGAATTTGGACTGTCTCTAGATCTTCTATCTTAGCTAGCTGCCTAGAGCAGTGAGAGTGATATAAGTTGCTGTAATGGTAAGGGAATTTGAAGATCTTCACTGCCCCTTAATAAGCCTAAGTGAATTTGAGGACCTTCCCTGTTATGAAAGTATACTCTGCCTCCTAATGGGCTGCATTGGTGTAATGTTAATGAAATCAGAAGATCTTCCATGGCCCTTTCTATTGGCACCTCAAAGGCTTAGCTCCTTACTTCCAGTTAACTCCTTGGGAGTAATCACAGCTGGAGTTGAGAGGAAAGTGGATTGGAAGCACCTGGGGCAATCTCCTCATTTATAAAGCCAGAAGAAATAAAGCTAAAGGACAGACACCACCGGGAGCTTGCACCTTTTTT
>JAQQSW010014123.1:0-12173 GCA_028646575.1 Pseudocheirus occidentalis | reverse complement strand
CTTTTTATTCTATTCATCTGATTCTTTTTGAGCTCTTCTAGGAGTTCTTTTTAGGACTGAGATTGATTCCTATTTCTCTTTAAGGCTTCACATGTAATGCATTTTGGCATTGTTGTCCTCTTCTGTGTTTGTGTTTTGATTTTCCCTTTTGCCACAGTAGCTTTGTATGTTTAGGGTCCTTTTTGTTTTTGTTTTGTTCTTTTTTCCTATTTTTGATCATTTTCCAGCCTATTTCATGACTTTTAAAATTGAGCTATTCTCCTTGGGTACAAGGACAACACAGCCTCAAACTTCTTGCACAAGAGGGGCCAGGGTCCTGCTGCGCTGCAGCTACCAGGCCTGGAAGATTACCTTCTGTACCAGGGCCTCTTGGCCTAGAAGCTTTCCTATTGCATTAAGGGCTCAAAACCTTACAGTTGGCTTGTTATGCTATTCACCTGCTGCACCAGAAAAGTGGGACTGTGGTTTCTAAAAGCCTCTAGTTTAGTTTCTCTGGATTCCACCTGCCCTAGTCTATGCTTCCCTTTTACCCAAATGAGTGGGACAGAGCTTTGCTGCTTTCCTTTTAATTTGACTTGGGTCAGAAAACTGTTCCAACCTATCCTTTGGCAGATTTGGCTGCTCCAAAATTCATTAGAAGTTGTTTGGAGAGAAATTTGAGGGATTTCAGGCAAGTCCCTGCTTTTTCTACACCATCTTGGCTCCACCCTCTCCTTTTTTCTTTAAAGGCCTATAAATTGTGGCTTGAAAATATGACTATGTGTGCCCCCTGCAGAATACCAAGATACTCTATTTGTCCTAGCAAGAAGTCATGGGATATGCCTTTTTCAAATTTTATAATAGATAGTCCTTAGCTTATTCCAAGCTGCAATATTCTAGTTAATTGAAAAAACTTCTACTAATATAAAAGACACGGACCATGGTATAGTAGATAATGTGCTAGATTTGGAGTGAGGAAAACCTAGATTCAAATGCTTGTTCTACTCATTATGGGACCTCAGGCAAGTAACTAACATTTCTGAGTCTCAGTTTCCTCATCTGTAAAATGACAGAATTGGACTAGATCATCACTGAAGTTCCTTGTAGCTTTAGATCTCACAATATGGGGCAAAGAATAATGGGTGAAATACTTGGAACTCTTTTGCACAAAATACATTCTTCTTATACATAACTGTCACCCCTACTTAAAAATTGTAGGCAGTGCATTTGAATTATGAGATACATAGAACACAAAGGAATATTTACTCCAGTCTTCAAGTGAAGGCCATCATAGGACATGCCAAATGAAAATTCATTGCTAACATAATGTGACAAGAAGAGAAGCAATCATTCTGACCCAAGATCAATAGAAAACTGTTGTGCAGGTAAGAAACATCTCTTATCTAGCATGATGCTGTCTCATGGTGGTCTCTGGACAGCAACCACATTAATTCATCTCAGCACGCATTTCTTTACTGCATTTTCATCATGTTGCCACAGTGTCATCACAGTAAAAAAAAAAAATCCCAATGTGCTGAGGAGAGAGAGAAATAAAGCCTGAAAGGAAGTGCAACATAATGGAAAGAACACTGAGCTTAGATACAGAAAACCTAGCTCAGAATGGTTTAGGTGATGGGATCCTCTTCATTGGTGTTAATTCAAAGAGTGCTTAACCATTTTGTAAATAGATTCAATTACACTAATATTTCTTAAGCCAGATGGTACAGTGGATTGTGCCAAGCCCCAGTTCAGGAAGATCTGAATTCCAATCCAACCTCAGACATTTACTAGATGTGTGACTTTGGACAAGTCACTTTTTTTTATCTCTCCTCATCTGTAAGATGAGCTGGAGAAGGAAATGACAAACCATTCCAGTACTTCTGCCAAGAAAACCCCTAATGGAGTCTTGAAGAGTTGAATATGGCTGAAATGACTGAACAACAACAATATTTCTTAAGCACCTTCTGTGTTCCAGGAACAATATTCAGTTGAGGAAAAAAAGGACAAAAATGTAACACTCCCCACCCTGGAGCTATTTGAAAGTCAAATAGGAAAGTATAACTTGTGCATGCTTAAGAAAATATAAAACAATGCCATTTGAATTCAGATCAAAGCATGTTATTGTTATTTTTCTTCTTTCTCCTGTTTTTTTCTTTTTTTGTTCTTTCTTCTTTCCCAACATGTGTAATGCGGAAATGATGGCATTTAGGCTCTGCGAACTCCCTTGAATCTTCCCACTGGATGAGAAATTTTCCTGAGGCCATAAACCTTTCATTATCTCTCTTACCTCTAAACTAACTTAACCCTCCATTGTCTGTCATCTCCAAGTAGCCTTCAGCTGCTTCCCATCCTTAATCCCATTCTTGGAGTCTGACTTTAGCCCAGGCAAGATCCTCAGACTACTCCTCAAGACTTTCCCTAATCCCTCTTCTATACCATTCCCTAGATCCTTCCCAAAGTCTTTCTGTGTATAAGATCTGTCTTATATTCAATCAAGAGGGAATTCAATCTGGCCTGCTTGTCAACACAAGGATTACAAATACTTGGCCTCCTTAAGAGTCTACCCAATATGATGAATCTTCAATAAACTGTATTTTACTTTGGTTAAGAGAAGACACTACTCGAATTCATTTGGTAGGACCCAGTATGTTGGTATTTTGGGATCTTGAGCACCTTTAAGCCCCAAACTTCAGCAGAAATATATTTAACATGATTGTACTCAAATGTAAATGTAACAAGCTTTATCAGATTGTTAGCTTCTTTGAGAAAAAGGGACAAAAAGGAGCAAGGGAGAAAAAAATCTGGAACTGAAAATCTTATGAAAATGAATGTCGAAAACTGTCTTTACATGTAATTGAAATAAGAAAATAGAAGAAAAAAGAAAAGAAGAAAAACATAGAATTAGCTAGGCTTAAGTTTGACAACCCTGGAAAGAACAATTTTAGTCAAATGCTACTGTCAGAAACCAGAACACATGGCCTTGAGAACTGAATGGCGAGTGTGAAAATAAAAGCAACCAATGCATGCAATCCTTTCAAGAAGTTGAACTGTGAAAGGGAGAAGAGATTCCTGCAATTGCTTGAGGGAATGACAAGAGCAAGTGAAGACATTTTTTTTGATGGATTAGACCTGTGCATGTTTGTTGGAATCTGCCTACGAATTGGTATCTAGAGTATTTAAGATGACTTTGAAGATGAGATAAAGAAAAAAGTTATACAGAGAAGAAACTCATTGAAAAGATGGGAGGGGTCAGATTCAAGAGCAGAAACAGTCAAGTTGAGCTTGCAATGAAAATGCCCAGCTCTTATGATTTTTTTTCTTTTTTAAGAGGATGAGGCAAGGGGTGGGGGTGTTCAAATACAGAATAATGAGGATAGATTTTAACATGTGGAGTAAGAAATAAAAGGAGACAAAGAGAATGGCCTAAAATTTCTCAGTAAAGAAGGTAAAGTGTTTTGATGAGAAGGAGGGGGATGAGGTGGTGTATGAATTATAAAGGGAGGGGAGGTTTGAAAAAACCACCATGGACAATGGGATTGATTTTCAATCAGGGAAGAATAAAGGGATCACCTTATAGCAGTGAGCGTCCAGTTGGAATAGATGATATAAATCTGTGATTAAATCAATTAACATGTTTGTGTGATTCTCCCCAGGAACATTCAGAAAGACATAGAAATAGAGGAGGAACATTTGTAGATAAGACAAAATTGCTTAGGGAGATCATTGGTTTCCAAGAATCTAATGGATTTGTCTCTCTACAAGTTCAACCTAAAACCTGTTTCCTCTAGAAAAGAGTAGCTTTTACCATAGGAAAAGACTTTCAAAGGTTAAGAGGACAATAGAAGGAAATTTACAAATGTATATATAATAATGATAATGTTTCTATTATGATTTAGGGTTTACAGATAAGTACAAATATAGTAAATTCAACGTGCAAAGTTTTTGAGGAAGCAACTTATTGAAGGACAAACATAACCCTCTGCCCTTATAATGACTAGACATATTGAGGTAAAGGGAGAGAGACTGGGCTTGACCTCCTTCTGGCCCATGCATGACAGAAGTATGTAAGCTATCCATAGACAGGGCCATAGGAGGCAATCAAATACAACCCCTTAATTTTACAGGTGAGCAAATAGAAGAACAGAGAAATTAATTGACTTTCCTTGGGGCAGGATTGAAACCCACGTCTTCCTGATTCCAGTTCCTGCACCTACTTGACTGTATCAATATCATAGCACCATATATTCCACTGGTGCAGCATGACGCAACAGAAAAAATACTTATCCCTTCCACACTGCAACTTTCTCAGTTGCAGTTTCAATCTACTGCTGAGTAGACTGGCTAAGTCTGGGCTAAGAAATTAAATGGAAAATTCGGGGGAAGTTTTGTTGAAGCCACAGATGATATGTGAAGACCAATAGATGACACAGAGCTTATGATGATATACTTACAAATATTACAATAAGGTATTGTACACATCCTATAAAAGAAAAAAAACAGACTCCTCTTGCACAAAAGGAGGGCCAATGGATTTTCCAAGTCACAGGGGCATAGTGTGGAAGGGATGACACTACTAGGTTGGAAGCTACCAAACCTTGGCACTCAACCTCTGGGACTCAATTTCCCCATCTGTAAAATGAAGGGGCTGGAATAGGTGCCCTCTAAATTACCTTCCAGTTCTAAAGGTATAATGCTATGACCTGGCCAAGGTAGTCTTACTAAGATAGGAAGCAAATTTCAAATGGAGAGGAAGGAACTTGGTCGAAGGAAATAAAGAACACTTTTCCTGTTATTTTCCTGTTACAAGGTCAGGTTAGGGTTTGAGTTAAATGCAATGAAGAGCATCCGTAGCTAGTAAAATCTTGCCAGGAAGAGGAGTTCTGTGATTAGCTTCAATTGGGTATTACATGAATGAATAACCATAGAAACTATTATTGTAGTTAAAATGACAACCTAGCCCAGTGTAGGCAGCCCATAGTAGGCACTTAATAATGCTTGTTTTCTTACCTCTTTATGTTTTTCTAATTCTAACTTCATTGTGTTTCATGATGTATCACATTGTCATCATAATAGTTATGATAATAATAGTTATTGAATGAAAACTTACCATTATGAGTGAAATTTACAATTTCAATGACCTCTCAAAGATGACTACACTCATATGAGAGTTATCACATACTAAATTCATGTGACAGAATAAGCTTTGCATTTAAACCTATGAAATTGGCAAATGCTACAAATCAGGACTTGATTTATTGTTTGGTTGATTATCTAGACTTAAGAAAGTCAAAGAGAAAATGTACATTATGAGATTAAACTTAAAATTGTGTCAAATATGTCTTTTTTTTTAATTAGATGTTAAACATTTGCCAGTGGGGTTCTGGCAAAGCACAGAATTTGTGAACATAATCAAAGTGCTCAACTGATGAAATCCTGATGAGCTTTAGAGAATAGACAGCTATAAGGATTTTCTAGTATTCTGACAACATGGTAACAAAATGAACTTTTGTTTGGCTGCTCAGTCAGAGCTGGGAATACACTCAAAGGCACTTATTTTCTGGCTATATTTGAGTAGGAGTCAAGGAAAACTGTAAGCCTTCTGCTAGAGAGAGAGAGAGAGAAAGAGAGAGAGAGAGAAAGAGAGAGAGAGAGAAAGAGAGAGAGAGAGAGAGAGAGAGACAGAGAGAGACAGAGAGAGACAGAGAGAGATTGTGGATTGTTATCTCTCCACCTGGACCTCTATGATGTAACTTGTGGAGTACATGACCCTGCTATTACTTCTGCCCTGTTCCACCTAGTCTTTTCTACTCTTGGGTGAAGGAAGAACAGAGTAGCCTGTGACGTTGTGATTTTCGACAGGTCAGGAAAGTTAGCCACCAGAGGTCTGGGAGCTAGAGTCCATGCTGGATTTTGTGGACTGCTAAATCTAGTTAGAAAAATCTTGAGTAATGAGATCGACCCAGTATACAAGTGGAATTGAAAAGAGCATAACAAATTTATTCAGAAGTGATTTGATGAGCAAATGCTATGTAGAGTCTGAGTTAAGCCAGAGTTCAGTCTCCCCATGTTCCAAAGAGTAGTATAGATGCCCCTGCATATTTGGAAATGTTTATGCTTATCTTCCTGTTATATCATCTCAGAAAATATTGCTTTGTAAAAGTTAATTTGTTACTGGATTAAATGAAACTGGGGATTAATCTCTAAGAATAGGTATTTGAGAGCACAATGGTGAGTTGAGCTAATCACCTTTAGAGTAAAATTACCCCAATCTTTCAGGAGTACCCAATAGATCTCTGGGAAGTAGATGTCGCCTTACTTGGGAGCTCAACTCTTCTGTGAGTTGGATTTTCAGAGTCTATAAAGTCTACATTGATAAATGCTTGTTGATTGAAAAAGAGAAAGAAAAAACAAACTGTCATTCCTGAGTATTATACTATCATTAAAAATATGGCTCTTCTTTTTCTCCGTCCATTTTGGAAAACCATTATTAGCAAGGGCCCAAACCTACCTAGTCTTCTTACCAGTATGCTAATCTGTGTATGGTGGGCAAGTTTACTGAAGACTAGACTTAAGCATGCTCTTTATCATTCCCTCCCAATATGTTTTACTTTTGAAGCAAATTGTTGCAGTGTTTCATAGTTAACAGCACAATTGTAGTGGTTGCAGTTCATCAAGAAAGCTGATAAGAATGTGAAATGATATTTAAAATTCACAAGCAGGCACAGTCAGTGTGTTGTAAAGATGGTAACTAAGATAACAAGAATGTAAAGCTTACATGACTTTTCCACACCATCACTTTGGAGTCATAAATCTTGGGCCAATATTGAAAGTAACTTTTGCAACAACAGACAAGAATTTCAATTGATGGTTGAGATAGTCAAAGAATTTTCCCAGTGACCCTCTCAGTTTGCTTTCTTTCATGATCTATTAAAGATTATGTTATCCTTGAAACATTCAAAGAAAGAAAGGAAGGTCTCTGACATTTTGAGTGGACTCTCCTTTGTGAGTTTCTGAGAGAATATGGACAAGGGTCACATAGGAAGGGCAGATTAAAATCTGTCTCCTTGGAAGATCCCCCCTGCATCACTGAGATGTGAAGGATGAGAAGTAGAATATGCATTTCAACATAGGTTGACCCAGGAGTCAATAGTAACACCTTACTGAGACTGGAAAAAAAAATAGATGTTGGATTTGAAGTCTAAGAACCTTGGTTTGAATCTTGCCCCTGTTATATACTGTAACCTATGGGACTCTGGGCAAACCACTTAGCCTCTTGGAGTCTCTATTTTTTTCCATTTGCAATAGAAAAAGTTTGGACTAAATGGTCTCTAGAATCCCTTTCAGTTCTTGCTCCATGGACCCTTTACCACAGACTAGTTGTGTGAACAAGAATAAGTCATATAAGCTCTTGGGGGGCCCTGAGAATTATCTATTCTGGCTTGAGTTGTCAGTCTGCATCAGTGGAGGTAGTTACTAGCCCATGACTTTCCTACAAAGGAGAAATCACAAGTCTGAGTATAACAGAATGCTTGAGAGATAATTACAAATAATAGGTAAGGATTATTAAAGGAATATTCCATTCACCCTATTTACTTCATCATCAGTGGAATAAAGAAATTACTAATGATCCTCCCACCTGGGAAGGAGTTGGAATTCTTGCAGGCCAGCTGGGCATGATTTAATTTAATTCTGGAGAGGCACTAAGTAGCTTATGTGCGATGAGGGATTTAGGGACTTTGAGAATTCTTCCCAGAGAAGGTTATTTGCTACTTTTCACCCACATTTAGATTTGGAAATTGTGTTATCTAGTCATATATCCCATCTTAGGTTTCTTTCTCTTTGTCTTGGGACTTGCATTAACCACCTCTTCCTTGATATCAAATATTACTTTGATGAGGTTTGGTTTTTTTCCCCACCTCTTCATTTCCAAATCTGTAAATTGTATTCAGTTTACGTTAGGTGGGATCAAGGAAAAGTGATATCTGCTCAGTTACCTGCTACATTTTGAAAATTCGTTCTCAGTCTTTCCTAACAGAACCATACTGACATTCAACCGATTCTGTGCACAGAGTAGGAACTTAATATATGCTTGTTAGTTTGGGTTGAATTAGTGAGCATTTTGTGGTTGATAATAAAGCTAGTAACAGAAAGAGAAAGCTTGAAATGACATGTTTAGAGCCTGGCAAATAATCCTGATTCACTTCAGATGCAGGTAGATAAAAGCCGATGACTTCTTAGCTTAGAAGGAAACTAATTTTATAAATTGTTACTATGGATCCCAATATTATTCCCTTGTGCCTTAGAAATGAATGTAAACCTTGGACAAGACAGACTTTTGCTCAATTGCCGCAGATGCAATTCGTCCACATCGTACACTTTGAAGATTAACTTGTGTGGGACGTGAAATTAGTGAAAAGCTTCTCAGTCTGGAATGTACCCCTCCCCCCCTGCTGTACCCTCCCCCTTTCTCCTGTCAATTACTTTTATCTTCCTTTGTCCATTTCTTCCTGCCCAGGTGAGGGGCCTCCCATCTCCCTCCCCTTTTAGTCTCAGTAGCAAAGAGATTGGTAAAGCAAATTTTTTCACCAATGAAAGAAGGCAGTTGGCCAGGAGAGGAGACGTCCTAATTAGGTCTTTAAATCCTAGACCCGGTCTTAGGAGCTCTCACTCTCTTCCGCCGGGCCTCATGCATCAACATGGGTAAGAAATCTGAGATGGGGCACCCCTTTCTTCCTGGGGGGAAGGGAATAAATTCCTCTTCTTATCTAAGGCATCTCTGTGTTTACTTTTCTAATTAAATTAAGAATAATGGGTATTTTTTTTTTACCACAAACAAACTGAAGCAACTGGAGAGCTTTCACCTAAAGAAGAGAAGGCTTGTGGTGGGGAGAAGGGGAGGATAGGATTCCTAACTTCAAGTATTTGAAGGGCTGGATTGTAGAAGGGGAATTGGGGTTATTTTGCTTGGCACTAGAGCAGAAGAAAAACATTGCAGAGAATCAAATCCTAATTCAACGTAATTTTTTAAATTAAAAAAATCAAAGATTTGTACATATATACACATAAGGGTTATCCAGAAGTGAAACAGGAGGTAACAGATTTCCCATCCCTGAGTGGCTGAAGTGATTCCCTGACACTCAGCTGAACAAAGATGGCATAAATGGGAATTCCTGTTCAGGATATCACAGTTGCCGTGCATATAAGTGCTGTACATACATGATCATATTTGAGCATCATAACAAATCTGGGAAGTCCATACTTGAACCATGAGCATCTTCTTTGTAAAGGAAAATAAGGCTCAGAAAACTTCAATGATTTGTCCACAGATTCACAATTAAATGTTAGATCTAGGAACCAGTCAGTTTTAGCTCCAAATTCAGCACTCTTGACTATTATACCTTAGCTGGACCAAATACCCTCTGAAGTCCCTTCCAAATTTGAGATTTTAATTCTATCACCTTGTAACATGAATACGATAGAACATGACTTTGCTCCAAATTAGAGTGTAATGTACAAGTCAAATCTACTATTATAAATATGCTCAGTCTAGGAATAGACAATACTTGTTGGAAAGCCAGGAAGGTTTTCGTTATCTCTATTTTACATTTATTCTGTATGAATAAATGGGTAGCTTCCTCAAAAGACTGCAGAGAATCAAATGCAAGCCCTTTTATGCTGCTTCCATTTGAATTTCCTGCCTTGTTCCTCCCTTCAGAACTGGGATTGGTCCCAGCGCTTCTGGGTTACAACCTTTCTGAACTGCCCACTACACATATTTACTCCTTATTATGTTCCCTCAATCAACAGGAGCTTCATACATCCCATGCTCAGATAATGAGGCTCTAATTCTATGTGGGGTGTATCAGCTAGTATGCATGAGGCTAGTTAAGCATGAGTGTTAATGAAAAGTTGGTGACCATCCCTAGACCCAGCTTAGCTCAGACCTCTTCCAGGAGGAAACTTACAGATTTCTTCCACCTATATGATCGGATAGGGTTATCTGCCCTTCCACCTTTATTCTGATTTATACATTCCAACGCATCCTGTGCAACATCCATTATTCCTATAGAATTTACGGAAACTAAACTGTCAGCATTTCTCACACCACTACTTCGAATCATACAATATTCAAGGTGGATTGGAGGTCAATCATATAGCTCAATTCCATTTGAGGCAACATTCCCAGAGAAGGTTATTCCCATAAAGGGCAAACAGAACTGGAGAGAACATAAGAGAATTTGAGAGAGAGGAAAAAAGAGAAACAAATTACAAAATGGGGTGACTGAGAGCATAGAAGATAACTTGCGCTATGGGTTTACCCCATAGTTTGACTTTTGATCCCAAGAGTAATGGTGGATTCCCCCAACTCTCACTCCTAAGTGCTTAGTCATGAAAAGCACTACCAACCTCAGGAAGTAACTCACCACTTCATCAGAAGTCTTCCAGAAGAGACTAGCAGACCATTTGTTGAGACAGACATAGATAGTAGTCTTGGACAAGGATGGGTTGGACCTGAAACCCTCTCCATCCCTTCCCAACTCTGAGATTCTTTGATTCTACGAACCTTCTGACAGTGCTCTCATTTTCTGGCACAGAATCAGAAAGGAAACAGATGGAAGGCCTCTACAACTAGTTAACATTATACTCTACTGCTTGCCTATGGATACATTCCCCCATGGCATCTTCTTCTATCATTTTAAATGTGCAAATCATCAGAGCTTTTTCACTTACTGACGGAAAGCCTATCCAATTGTTTCATAGCTCAAGGAAGGAATTGGAGGGTGCAATTATATGACTAGGTACTGTCAAACCCAGAATGTCAAGTCTTTCTCTTTCTTTCTCTATGTTGTTCTGTCTTTTCTGTTCTTCCAGCTGGGATAACTTAGTTCTTTCCATTTCATCCCTGTATTAGTGTAAAAGAATTTCCCTCCTCTTTTTGTTGTTGTTGTTGTTTAATATCTTTCAGTATCTTCTGGCTATAACAATTTAATTACTCTTTATAAAGAAAACTACATCTGATCTTAATCCCCCCCTCCTTACAATGGGATAATTGCTTATTTTGTAGTTTAATTAGTTAATTGTACATGTGTAAAAATGCTTTAATATTTTAACGACATTGCTTTGTTTAGTTCCCAGCAAGTGGGATTAATATTGTGGTTTAGAGGATTTGTGAATAGATTGCCTTGAGGCTTTCTCTAACAATCATTACCACCTAGGGGCAAGACAATCTGACTCCTCATAGAGGTTACAAAAGTAATGAGGCTCTTATATTGAGCAAGTCTTTTAAGCAGCTCCATTCTGAGGCATAACAGTTTAGCTGAAATGTTGCCTCTGCTTTGAAATTTCCACTGATTCCCATTCATGTTTTTTGGCAGAATCTCTCTCTTCTCTCCTCCCCTCTCCTCCCCTCCTCTCCTTTCTTCTCTCTCTCTCTCTCTCTCTCTCTCTCTCTCTCTCTCTCTCTCTCTCTCTTTCTCTCTGTTCCTATCTGTCTCTGTCTGTCTCTTTCTCTCTCTCTGTCTCACACTTCCCAAAGTATTTCATAATTCCTCCCACATAGCCAAAACTTAAACATCTATTAAATAGAAAGATAGGTGGATACTTCATCCCAGACAGAAGGTATCTATTTCTCCTCTGAACTCTGAGCCGCTACTCTCATAATATTTATCTCATGCTGCCTTGCATTGTACATTAGTTCACAGGAGAATGAGAATCATAGATTCATTGGAAGGGACTTAAAGGACATCTCATTTTACAGTTGAGGAAACTGAGGTACAGAGAATTTAAGTGATTTACTAAGATTCACAAAGGTAGCAAGTGTCTGAAGTAGGATTTGAACCCCATTGATCCTGACTCCAAGTCTATGACCTATCCATTAGCAGGCGTGGGGAACCTGCAGCCTCTAGGCCACATGTGGTCTTCTAGGTCTTTGGGTGTGGCCTTTTGATAGAATACTTTTATAGAACAAATCCTTTGAAGGGAATTTGTTCTGTGAAGTTTGGATTCAGTCAAAGGGCAGCACTTGAGGACCTGGAGGGCCACATGTAGCCTAGAGGCTACAGGTTCCCCACCCCTTCCATTGATGCCTCATGGGAACATTTGCTTGTCTGTTATAAACTCATTAGAGGGAAGAGCAGTACATTGTCAATATCCACACCCTCCATAATTACATAGTTTGCTGCCATGAAAAGAGC
>JAQQSW010014122.1:0-12173 GCA_028646575.1 Pseudocheirus occidentalis | reverse complement strand
GATTAATTCAAATGGCAAAAGAGGCCCCAAAAGCCAGTGAGGAGAAGAATGCCTTAAAAAGTTGAATTTGCCAGATGGAAAAAGAATCTCAAAAGCTCACTGAAGAGCTAATTCCTAATTCCTTCAGAATTATAGTGGAGCAAATAGAAGCAAATGACTTTATGAGAAATAAAGATACTATTAAATAGATCCAAACAAATGAAAAAAATAGAAAGCAATGTGAAATATCTCCTTGAAAAAAACACTGACCTGGAAAATAGATCTAGGAGAGACAATTTAAAAATTATTAGACTACCATGAAAGCCATGATCAGAAAAAGAACCTAGAAAAATAAAGTGTATCCATATAGATTACAAGGGTTCTTAGCTTGGGGGTCTATGAATTTGTTTTTCTAAAATATTTTTGATAGTAATATATTTTGGCATTTGATAAAATGTATATATCTATATAGAAATATATTTTGGTATTTAATAAAATATAGATTTGAAATTTTGATAATATATTTTCTAAACATATATTTTTATTTTTCTATATAATTATTTTTATGATCCTATGTATTCCATTTTATGCATTTAACCTAATTCTGAAAAGGGGCCAATAGACTTTGTCAGACTGACAAAGGTGTCCATGGACAAAAAGAAGATAAACAACTCTTGATATGCTATATTAACAGTCATTTGTATAAACAACTGTACTTCCTGTTTGTTATACCTAATTACCATGTTGTACTGTGACGACTATGAATCATATAATGCTGAATGAGTCATATTAGTTTTTAGTACTGTTAAATTTCATCACTGAACTCTGCTCATGTCTGCTCAGTCTTCAGAATTTATTGTTCATACAACATGTGCATGTAGTTAGTTATTTGCTTCTGGCTTAAAAAAAAATTAGAAGGAGCATTGATTTGTGCCCTTGGCAAATATCACTTCCTGTCCTTGCTTTGTCTCTGTCCTATGACCATAAACTAACAGCTAGCTGTAGCAATTACTCTATCTATAGGCATTTTTTTTAAAGCACAACTGTAATAATTGGCATATACATAAATAAAAAGTGAGCAAACCAATTGACAGCCATTGCTATTTTATGAACATAACACAAAACATAGTGAAATAAACATGAGTTTAAAATAATAAACGAGTATATTCAAACATGGAATAATTAACAGCAATAAATATACAATACTTTCTTTTTTAAATAGTATTTGATTTTTTTCTAGTTACATGTAAATACAATTCTTAACATTCATTAAAAAAATTAAATTCCAAATTTTCTCCCTCCTTTCTTCCCTCCCCAAATCCTCCCTAAACAGATAAGAATTTTAAACATATTTAAGATGTCCTATTACAATAGTTAAAATTCTGAGACTTAAGAATTTAAAACATTTCCGTGTTTGTCATGTTGTGAAAGAAACAGACCAAAAGGAAAAAAAGAACACAAAAAAATAAAGTAAAAATAGTATTCTTTGATCTGTATTCAGATTCCATCAGTTCTTTCTCTGACTGTAGACAGCATTTTTCATCATTGGTCTTTTGGAAGTGTCTTGGATCATTCTATTGCCAGAAGAGCTGTTATTAAAAGTTGAAGAGCATACAACATTGCTGTTCCCTTGCATAAAGTTCTCCTGGTTCTGCTTCCTTCACTTTGTATGAGTTCATGTAAGTCTTTTCACGTTTTTCTGAAATCCATCTGCTTCTCATTTCTTATAGCACGATAGTATTCCATTACATTAATATACCATAATTTTTTTGGCCATTCCCCACCTGATGGGCATTCCCTCAAATTCAAATTCTTTGCCTCCACAAAAAGTGCTGCTGCAAATATTTTTGTGCATCTAAGTCCTTTTCCATTTTTATGAATTCTTTGGGATACAGACCTAGTAATAGTATTGCTGGGTCAGAATTTGATTGCCCTTTGAGCATAGTTCCAAATTTATGCAATTACTCTTTTTTATTTTTCCCCATTTATCAAATTATTTCTTTTCAGTTTTCAACATTTACTTCCATAAATTTAAATTTTCTCCCCCTTCCTTGCTCTTCTCTCCCCAAGGAGGCTTACAGTCTCATATGGGCTCTACACATAACATTCCTATTAAACACATTTTCACATTAATCATGTTGCATAGGAGAATTATAACAAATGGGAAAACCCATGAGAAAGAAAAAAAAAGCCAAAAAAGAAAATAGTCTGCTTCATTCTGCATTCCAACTCCATAGTGCATTCTTTGGATGTGACTGGCATTTTCCATCATGTGTCCTTTGGAATTGTTTTAGGTCCTTGTGTTCTGAGAAGGGCTAAGTCTACCAAATTCAGTCCTCGCACACTATGGCTTTTACTGGCTACAATATTCTTCTGGTTCTGCTCCCCTCACTCAGAGTCAATTTGTATAAGTCTTTCCAGGTTTCTCTTAAGTTCTCCTGCTCATCATTTCTCATAGCACAATAGTATTCCATTACATTCGTGTACTACAACTTATTCAGCCATTCCCCAATTGATGGGCATCCTGTCAATTTCCAGTTCTTGGCCATCACAGAAAGAGCTGCTAAAAATATTGTTGTACATGTGGGTCCTTTTCCCATTTTTATGATCTCTTTGGGATATAGAACTAGTAGTGGTATTTCTGGGTCAAAGGGTACACCCAGTTTGATTACCCTTTGGGCATAGTTCCAAATTTACACATTCACTTTCAAAACACATTTTGTATAGGCAATCTCTAGTACTATCCCCTGTAAACATGTGGGACTCTTTCATTAAGATGACCTGTAGAATCATAAATTAGTTCACTTTCTGGTCTGATGGATCTAGTTCCTTTATCATTGGCTGATTTTTCTGCTCCTTTCCATATTAGTAGATGGTATAAGCTGACCATTAGGATCACTATAGGCTTGTTCAGTTAGATGTGGGCTGTTGGCTCTCAGCATATTTGTACTGTCTGTTATATTTGTATCCTAAGAGCAATTCTAGTTAAGAAAGGAGCTGCATGGAGGCGGTTGGTGGTGCAGTGAATAGAGTACCAGTCCTGGAGTCAGGAGGACCTGAGTTCAAATCCAGCCTCAGAAACTTAACACTTATTAGCTATATTACTTTGGGCAAGTCACTTGACCCCAGTTACCCCATTTTCTCCCCTTGAAAAAAGCAAAAAAAAAGATGTGTTTGTTAGTTCATTTCTTTTGCTCTATAATACCCAATTGTCTCCTTCACTAGAAACATCACTTTCAGCCTCTGTCTTTGGTTCACAGAGCTTTTGTATGAGTGATGGATGGTCTCTCTTAACTAGCATTTGATGAGCTGAGTTTCCATTACTGGAAAACCCAACAGGTGATTATGGCGAATGGTCTTAATAGGGCCCTCTCTATTTTATGGGGCTATTTTGTAAACTGTCAAGTTACAAAGTTTCTCAACTCTTTGTGAGTTAGTTTTTCTGGATCAACCATGGCTACTTCACGGACATGAGGACCTTTCTCTCTTCTTCTTCACTACCAGCAACTAATCAGTTCCATTGACCCCATGGCAGGGAGCAAAGAATCTTTACCTACCACTCTTCCAAACCACCAATAATCAGCAAAGACACCTGCAAAAACTGCTGCCACTATAGGGAGTCACTGACTTTTCCCTTCCTTAACTGACCCCCATTGTCCAACCACTAGTTTCCCACCAGGTTCAGGGTGTACACCACCAATTGCAGAACGATTCAGATCTCTCCCTTGACTGCAGATATTCTAGAGCAGTGGTTTTCAACCTGTGGGTCGCGACCCCTTTGGGGGTCAAACAACCCTTTCACAGGAGTCACCTAAGACCATTGGAAAGCACATATTTCTGATGGTCTTAGGAACCAAGACACCACTCCTCTATCCATCTCCAGGCAGGTCCACTTACATGCAGATATATCCACATAGGAGTATTAAAGGGTCGCAGCATTAGGAGGGTTAAGAATCACTGTTCTATAGCCTCACTCCACTTTAAACAATAAACATTATGCTGACCATCTGCTCCAAACCCACAAATCCTCTGGGCCTTGTCACCTGCCCTGTCATTTTTCCTTCCTAAGTATTAACCAGTTTTTTCCATCTGCCATGAATTCACATAAACATGAACACTCCCTTTATGTAATATCTCCACCACTTAGGTGAGCCCCTTGAAAGTTTTTTTTAATTCTATTTTTATCCTTAGCACTTAGCACAGTGCTTATACATGGTAAGTACTTAATAAATGTTTTTATATTCTCCTCCATTGGTGAGCTAAATTATGCATCCCTCAGATGCCAGAATTTTCAACAAAACTGTCTCCTTGGTAAAAAAAATCTTTTTTAAATAGTATTTTTTCCCCCTGAATTACATGTAAAGAAAGTTTCCAACATTCACTTTTATAAGATTTTGAGTTCTAAACTTTTTTCTCCCTTTCTTCCTTCCCCTTCCCAACATGGCATGCAATGTATAGGCTATACACGTACAATCATATTAAATATATTTCCATGTTAGTCATTTGTGAAAGGGAGAAATCCTTAGTAAAGCCTTGACAATGTCCTCTGCCATCATTTTATCTTTAGTTTTCTATTTTAGCTTTTCGGAGCTAAAACTGTGGCTAGTTGGTAGGCTTCTTTCAACTTTTCTCTCAAGTGCGAAATGTTCTGATGGTAAGTAGCTGCATCACTTACCTTCATCTGATTTTCCAAAAGACAAGCTGAGAAGGAGGCACGGTTCTGCCCACATATAAACAAGTGTAGTATAAAAGAACTCATGGTGGAACTGTATGCATGTCCTAGAAATGGCACATATTGACTCCTCTGAGATTTTTGTTCCCATCTCAGAGTTCTCAAAATGTTCAATAGTGTGTGGTTAAAGGTTAAAATGTTGGGGGCAGCTAGGTGGTACAGTGAATAGACCACCAACCCTGGAGTCAGGAGGACCTGAGTTCAAATTCAGCCTTAGTCAGAGACTCCATATAATGTGGAAATATATTTAATATGATTGTATGTGTATAACCTATGCCAGATTGCATGCCATGTTGGGATGGTAGGGGGGGAAGGAAGAAAGGGAGAAAAAAGTTTATAACTACAAATCTTATAAAAGCGAATGTTAATATGGACACTTAACTAGCTGGGTGACATTGAGCAAGTCACTTAACCCCAACTGCCTTGCCTTCCACCTCCGAAAAATAAATAAACACATACATACATA
Source organism: Pseudocheirus occidentalis (assembly GCA_028646575.1). Lineage (NCBI taxonomy): Eukaryota > Metazoa > Chordata > Mammalia > Diprotodontia > Pseudocheiridae > Pseudocheirus > Pseudocheirus occidentalis. Next base: position 6,996 of record JAQQSW010014122.1, on the reverse strand, counting down.
CACACATACATACATAAATACATAAATAAATGAATGAATGAATGAACAAATAAATAAACAAATATACATACATACAACAAATAAATACATACATAAATGAATGAATGAATAAACAAACGAATGAATGAACAAACAAATGAATGAACGAATAAACAAATAAATAGATACACAAATAAATAGATAAATGAATGAATAAATAAATAAATAAATAAGTGAATCAATAGATAAATAAATAAATAAACACATGAGTGGATAAATAAATAAATAAAGGTTAAACTGTTTTGACTGTGAGTCAGGAGTAGGTCTAGACTTTTTGATATCTACCAAGGTCAACATTTCCTTGAGTAGCTTGAATAGAATGTATATGAATAGAATAAGCACATATATCTGCATGTTCATATTATTCCTAAATATATACATGTTTACATATATTCATAAATATATTAATAGAATAAATATGTGTCTTCATTTTAGTCAGAGTGAATCCTGTCAGAGACTCCATATAATGAAAAATACTTTGCACAACAATACTTTGGTTTCTGGCTAAGAATATATTTATTATATATATTCTTATATCTATATATTCTTATTAGATAGTGAATATTTACATAAACATCTAAACATTAAATATATATGTATATGCGCGTGTGTGTGTGGGTATATATATATATTTCTGTATATACCTGGTAAATGGTAAGTAATCATAAGTATTTTTGCTATCCAGTGACAGAAAGGAAATACAGCTAAATTCCAAAGGCCTTCTACGTATTCTCAAAACATGCAGCATGAGTTGGTAATGTTTTTATTTGTACACATCTGACACAAGTTTCACACTTCTTAGTGATATCAGCATTCATCTTGGGATGATAAAAATCTATTTCTTACCAACTGTAGGGTCCTTTCTTGACCCATATGCTTAAAGCTGCATTCGGACTTATAAGACATTCATGCTATTAAGTAGAATGCCCTGGGAAGCACCTGCTGCTTTTTCCCCTGTGTGGGAGCAGTCACAGAGTACCTATACATGTTCTGAAGTGGAAGGCTGGACAGGATTTTTTTTTTAATGTCACATGGACCCTGCCTGCTTAGAAACTTATAGTGGGGCTGAAGGGTAGGGCAGAGGAAGGAACAGAATGTATATGGATAGAATAAGCATATATATATATATATATATATATATATATATATTTGCATGTACATATTATTCTTAAATATATATGTATATGTTTACATATATTCATATTAACAGGATAGGTGTTTATATATATTATTCATAAATATATATGTGCATTTGCATATAGTCATACATACATGACTAGAATAAATACTTTCTATTATGCATTATTTATAATTATGTGTGTTTAATATCTTCATAAACATGAATAGAATAAATATTACAATATAAGGTAGAAGTTTGTATTCTTCTTACCAGGTAGAATGGGTTTCTTAACACAAATACCCAGGTCAGACCAGGAGACAGTTTCCACAGGTGGGAAAACACTGCCTCCTCCACTTCTTTCCTTGGGCTTAAGGTCACCAGCTATTGTGGGGAGAATTTTACAGACAAGTCACAACTGTCACCAATCTGACACACAGTGTTCAGGGATCAAACTCCCCCAGATGACAACTGGATCATTTTAACATGGGGGAAGGGAGGCAGAGTTAGGATGAGGGATAGATCTGATATTCCTCCTTCTCCTTTGTACTTTCCTCTGATACTTTTCACTTTTTCCCCTGTGACAGTTAGGTGGCTCAGTGGATAGAGCACTTACTGGTTCTGGAGTTAAAAAGACTCGAGTTCTAACCTGGCCTCAGACACTTAACTATTTGTCCCTGGGCACCTCACCTAGCCTCTATCTACCTCAGCTTTTTAAACTATAAAGTGGGAGTGATAAATAGCACCTCTCCCCCGCCCCAGGTTGCTGTGAATATTAAGAGAAATTATATTTGTTAAGTGCTTAGGACAATGCCTGGTCCACAGTAGGCCCTTAATAAATATGTATCACCTTTCTCTTACCTCCTCTTGCTGTCTAGCTACAAGTACTCACCACTTTGATGTCCCTTTAGCCACTGCTGTGGCAGCAACTTGGTAGTGACTGCCTTCCATCTTCAAATCCTACAAACATGTTTAAGGGGATAAAAACGGTACCTTTTTCTACAACTAGGCCCACAGGAGTAGTAGTGACATTTTTGACCTTACTTCTTAAGTCTTCTTGGCCTTGATGGAAGGACTACTGACTACTGTTTTGAGCTTCAACAGGCTAATAATAACTTCCAACGGTCTAAGGGCTGGCTGTTGTCAGGCTAATAATAACTTCCAATGGTCTAAGGGCTGTCTATTGTCATAGCAACACTATAGGTTCTTTTTGCTATGGTTCTTGGACTTTAGACCCAGGTTCCTATGGCAGAAAATGGGGAGATGCACATTTATACAAACTATTTACTCAGCATATCCCACTGTGAGATCTAACCCATGCCATCCCAACCACACCAAATTCTATCTTCCGTGCCTCATCATACTACATTCTGCCTTCCATAAACTACACAAAACTCCACTGCAGTGACATGGGGAAGGGGCCATGTGGAAGAAGGAGTTAGTCAGAGAAGTTGCATTTGAGGCAGCAAGGAAGGAAGAACAAGACTCAAGGTAAGGTTCTGGATCCTGGGACTATCAACCTAGAAATGTACCTTAGGGTTGCTGACTGTTTTAACAACCAGGGGTTGAATGATCAGATAAATAAGTCCAAAATCTCAATGATCTCTCTCTCTCCTGAATTCTTGTCCCATATCTCCAACTGCCAGCCAGACCCCATTTGGAGATCCTACCTACACCTTAAATATGACCTGCCGTAAACCAAATTCCTAAACCCACCCTTCCTCCAAACTTCCTATAGCTATTACTTTCCTCACAGACACCTAAGTTGAAATCCGAGACTTTGTCATCTCCCATATCCACCACAGTCAACCAGTTGCCAAACCTTTTTAATTCTGCCTCCCACATTTCTCTAGCATCTATTCCCTTTTTTCTCTTCTTAAATAGCCACCGTACTAGTTCTAACTTTTGTCAGTTCTCACCTGGACCATTCTAATAGCCTCCCAAATTGGTCTCCCTGTCTCCAGACTCTTCTTTCTCCAATATATCTTTCATGCAGCTGACAAAATAATTTTCCCAAAGTCCAGATCTGACTATATCGCTCATTTGCTCAAAAATCGTCAATAATTCCTTATAGTATTGATGATCGCTAACACTTTTATGACACTTACTATGTGCAAGGCTCTAGGGTAAGCACTTGAAAATTATTATTTCATTTGATTCTCCCAACAACCCTGGCAGGTAATGCTGTTATTATGCCCATTTTACACACGAGGAAACTGAGGCAGACAGAAGAAGGTAGACTTGTCCGAGGTCACACAGTCAATATGTGTCAAAGATCAGGCTTTAACTCAGGTCTTCCTTACTCCAGGATCTGCTGTCCCATGTGCCACCTAACTGACCTGCCCTGATCTTCCGTCACCATAACCAACTCCATCTGAAACTATTCTCTCTCCTCAAATGTTTCTAGAGCATTTTGTATTTCCATTACTACCTATGTTTTATAGTTCGTATGTTTCTATGTCATGTACCAGTCAGTCATCCCACCTCCCAAGCACCCTTGGAAAAGAAAAGACTGGCTTTTATCTTCAAATTTTCAGCACATAGTAGGATGCCTTTGCCTGTTTGTTAATTCTTATTTAAGTTTCTGATATAGATTCGAACAAATATATTTGCTTCCAAATACCAAAGACTTATTAGAAACCTGAGAATATTATATAAATACATATGAATCTATGGATGTATACATGCATATATAGATACGTAAATATATATATATGTATATGTATACCCATGCATGCATACGACACCCCCTCTTGAGAGGTGACCTAAGCAATGGTGAACATCCAGTGCATTCTCCAAATCTTTACCTCTGCAGAGGAGGGTACAATCAGGTAATGGTCATTTGTTCAATAATCAGCAAATAGCCCTAGGGTTTAGAATTCTCTCATTATTAATTTGTTTGTTTTAAACTCTAAGGTTCTCCTTAGTCTTCCCTCATAGTGCAAAAGAATGGTGGGGGGGAAAGGTACAGAGGCAGTCTTAGGGAAGGGAGTTCAGTGTCTTTGCTGGCCTTTTCATATATTCAAATAAAGTTACTCAAAGCTTTATCTTCTCTACCAGGTGAAAAATCATGCAGCTGAAAGGCCGTGGGAATGCTAAGTGGGAATGTACTCTATCTAATAGGTCTCTTTAACTTTCCCCTTACCACTTGCAAATTTGCCAGTCTGAAAAAGACTATATCTTTTTTTTTTTCTAACAGCCATAAAAATGTTTGAAAGTCACCTGAGAATAGTCTCTGCCTACCATTCTCTCACCACAGCCCTGCCAGGTTGGATCCCAACAGTCCTACACACGGCTGATCCACGGGCTGGCCTCAGACTGAGAGTCTCTCAATTGACTGCTGGACGAACTGAATCTGGGGCTTCAGCTATGAGCCTTCGTTGATGGTGACGGAACAGGCGATAACAGGCCAGGAGACGCCACAAGCCCGCCCCAGCACCTGCTTGGAGCACACAAGCACATGGGGCAAGTTCTTGTCCTCACACAGCAGTGGGAGATGGAGAATGATCTCCAGGGGTTCGACATCTGCAGACATCACGATGAACTCTGAGATGCCTCTGTTGAGGGTCTTGGTGGCTTCATTGGCGCCCTTCTGGAGCTGCTTGTAATTACAAGATTACTGTAACAGGTCCAGAAGCTTTTTGGTGAGCTGGGCATCTGCCAAAGGGTAAACTTTGGGGTTCACTTCAGCTTCAGTCATCCTCGTGACCCTGCAGTCCGACCCCCTCCTTGGAAGAGCGCTGGGATCGCGGGAGCAGGACTAAGTTCTCTCAGCCCGAAAGCTTCACGGAGGATGACTGGAGTAGAAAAGGCCCTGTTGGGGGAACCGGGGAACCAAGAGACTATATCTTGAAAGGGGTCTATATTAGACACAGACATAAAAACAAACATGGGTGTATAGATTTATCTATCTATCTATTATTAATCTTAAAAGTTTGGTTAAAGGAGACAAGCAGGCTAGGTGATCCACAGTTTTGCATTTAATCCCTTAAAGCAAGATGCATCTAGCTTGCTCGTACAAGGAATCAGAAGCTAAGTTCTGACTACCTGAACAAAAGAATGAGAAAGCTTAAATACGTTTTAGAACCATCGCAATTCAGGGTGGTTGTGGTACTCAAATTTATGATCTCCATAAATGTTTAATCCTTGTGAGAGAAAGGAATTTTCTTAATTGAATAGACAATAAATATAATGAAATAAGAGAGTTGACAAAGTGTCCGTTGAAATTATGACTCGGGATATCTGTGTTTTCTTTACCATTAACATTCCATGACATACTATATGTCCAAAAAATATTAAAATAAGAAAAAGTCCCATTACTCAAGTTAGTGCCTCAGGTTAAGGGTCTCATCCTTAAGGGCCATAAAGTAAGCCCCATCTGGCTTTATTGACACAGGAAGAGGTGTTTATTCTCTGACTTTACTCAGGAACAAAGGAACTGTTAGGCACAGGCCCTTCTTCTGGTTGATTAGCTCAGGCTCTGAATCTTATTGAGCTTTATTAAACTGATATTAAGTTATTATCACTCACTCACTATCTGTCTATCTGTCTGTCTGTCTGTCTATCACTACTCCACACTCATGTGATAGGAAAACTATCAGTCTAATATGAATGTGCTCAAATCCTCACCTGAGGACCCTGCACTGTCCTTTCTTTGAGAATAGTTTGCCTTCCTTAGCTTTGGATAAGTCAGGTTTCAAGGATTAGCACTGCTATTGGACTTTAATGGACCATGGGATGCTGAGTCCTATAGCTCCCCTGGAGACCATGTTATCATCTAATTGTCTTTCTAAACCCTGACTTGTCTTTACCCAGTTGTGAACCCAGTTCTTGCCATGCTTGTGCAATGTACTTGTTAGGGCAAGGCTACTTTGTCATTTGAGTGAAATCAAAGTAATAGGTCCCAGCCAATCAATGGGTATGGAAGGAAAAGGAAAATTATCTGGGTAGGATTCCCTTATTAGTCAGATTGAATAATTGAATATTACAAGCAAAACAGCAAGCTCTCTGGGATTCTCTATAATGTCCTAGAAACCTCTTCATCCTGGAAACCCCCTCTACCATGCCTTAGACTTTGTACACTGACAGGACTCAATATGTGAGGTCACTGATTGTCTGGTTCCTCCCATAATCACCATTTTAAGGAGGACACACAAAGCAAACCATGGCTGCATTCCTGACTCTCTTGAACATATGCAGGGACCCAGAAACCTTCTTTATGTCTCCCCCTTGCTTTTCAGCTTAATTTTGTATTGTCTCCCCTCATTAGAATAGAAATTTCTTGAGGGCAGGGACTGTTTCTTTCTGGAATACAAATGTATTCCCAGAATTTAGCACAGAGCCTGAAACAAAGTAAGCACTTAATAAATACTTGTTGACTTGACCTTTGTCTTCCTCTATTAAAATGCAAGCTCCTTGAGAACCAGGACAGTCTTGTTTTTTTTCTATTTGTATCTCCAAAACTTAGTATAGTGGTGTAATAATAATCAGTTTATCAGATACTTAGCACTTAATAACTTAGGGCTAAGTAGCACCTAGTAACTCAGGGCTAAGTATGGAAGGTATGAACCCTGTCCATTGTTGAGAAGGCATGAACTCCCCTGTTGACTTGGAAGAAGGTTATTGGCTGCGACTGTAGGCCAATGCTGTATATAAAGAAGAATTCTAGGGACAAAAAGACAGAATTGGAATTTGCTCCTCAAGGAAGATTCATGGAGATTGAAGCTAGCTGAGAGAGAGAAAGAGGGAGGGAGAAAGAGAGGAAAGAGGGAAGGAGGGAGAGAGAGAGAGAGAGAGAGAGAGAGAGAGAGAGAGAGAGAGAGAGAGAGTTAGTTTCTCTC
>JAQQSW010014121.1:0-12173 GCA_028646575.1 Pseudocheirus occidentalis | reverse complement strand
TGTCACTAGTGGAGCATCAGGAGTATCCATTTCAGTGATGGCTACTCTGTTCCCAGGGGTGGATGCAGAATCTTCAAAATTGCTAGAGAAAAGCCCAGAGGAGGTGGGGTCAGCTATGAGAAGTCTCTTCTCCCAGGGATCCCTGTGAGATTCAAAGATTTGCCTTCCTGGGTCAGAAGCTTCATTTATGGTCTCAATGTTTTTCACCATGGGTTCTGATACCTTTGATGCTACTATTATTGAAGCATCAGTCAGGGAATCTTCATCTGTAAAGACAGATAGTTGGGTCTCATCAGTTGTGATGTCTGACAACAGGAAGAGAATTTCAGATGTCACTAGTGGAGTATCAGGAGTATCCATTTCAGTGATGGCTACTCTGTTCCCAGGGGTGGATGCAAAATCTTCAAAATTGCCAGAGAAAAGCCCAGAGGAGGTGAGGTCATCTATGAGAAATCTCTTCTCCCAGGGATCCCTCTGAGATTCAAAGATGTGCCCTCCTGGGTCAGCAGCTTCATCTGTGGTTTTAATATCTGGCCACAGGGAGAGAGTTTCAGATATCATTAGGGGAGCATCTCCTGTCGACAGAGGAATGTCTACTCCAGGGATGGTAAACCATTCTTCAGCATTATTGTCTTTTCCAGGGAGGGTAGTGCCATTAGCCACAGCTGATGTGACTCTTTCTGCTTGTGTGATGGCACCTGTTGTCATGGGGTCACTTAGTGGTGCTTCTCTCTCATAGGGAAGCTCATTAATAACAGAATCAGTGAAGGAAGCCACAGGATCCATCTGAAGTGGAAGGTTCATCAGTTTGGGCCCCGCTGTATTGCTTTTATCCTTTTGAGTCCTGAGGTCAGCTGCTGTGGTTGTACTGATTGCTTGCAGTCCAACAGCATTATAAGTAGCAGATCTACAATCATTCTTAATAAAAGGTAACTTGTCTTTCCTATTGGAATCAGTACTATCAGTAATGTATGGGTTTGTATTGGTCCTATCAAGGATAGCTTCTGGAGCAGAAGAGTGAAGGGTTTTTTTCACTTGTGGATTAGACTTGTCGGGAAGGAAGTCTGTATTGTTGGCAGCCATAGCTACCATGTCCAGAGATGCTGGGGTAGAACTTTCAGTCTCACTAAAGTTGGAATCATCTGTGGTTCTGGTATTCACAGCCTTCAGGTTGGTGGGATCTCCCATGAGACTACTTTTGTCAGCTTCCATGCCAGAATTATCCTTTCCAGTAAAAATGGTGTTTTCACTATCTCCTACATCACTTGGAAGAATACTAATCCTAGACATATAATTAGGAGCAGGATCCTCAAACCCATCTGGACCATATCTGAGGAGAGTGATGTCCGTGACAGGCTTGGTGTCAGCTGCTTTAAGGGCTATCCTGGCATCTTCAGAAATGGAGCCATAATCCTTAGGGATATTGTCACCAAGTGGAGAAATCATCTGGTCTACATTCTCTCTCACACTTTTTATTGGCAGAATAGCATCATTTGTCTCTATCATTATGGACCCTTCTGTCAAAGAAAGTATTTTTGGTTCAATAACCTTGTCTTTCTCTACATAAGGCTCCAACTCATATTTATTGACATTATCCATGTTTCTGCTATCTTCTTTAGAGAAGGTGGTAGTAGCTGTAGGGAGAGGTTGGCCAGATGGTGTGGTTATGTTGTCAGATAACAGGCTAGAGATCTTATTCCCCTCTGCCCTATTCCCTGGCACCATGATGGTGGCTGGAATAGGGGCGTGGTAACTGGTACTAAACCTACCCAGAGAAGCATTGGCTGAGACAAAAGTTTGTGCTTCAACATTGAGCCATTCTGGGGTTCCAACAGGACTTTGAACAGATACAGATTTGTTCTGGATTGTCTCTGTCCATGCTGGTTTTATAAGAAAAAGGCCTTGAGCTTTCTTAGGCACAGAATCATACTTAATGATCAGTGGCTCATCAACAGTGGCCAGTACATCCTTGTCTCCCGTGGAAGGAGAAGCATTGACACTCAAACTGACCAGGTTGTCTTTGGGCTCAGTGTTCTCAGTTGAGACAACAGGAGCCTCGACCTTCACAAGAGTGGTTTTTTTAATAAGTGATGTGAGTGTTCTTGGGCTTCTTACAAATTCAATTGCTTCATCAGTGTGATTGGTAGGGCCTGGGTCATTGGCAGAAGTCATGGTGTGGGTGCCTTTCTGTGACTTGGTTATTTCAGCCACAATACTGCTGTCGTCATCATTTTGGGGTTTTAAATGAGCTGCTTGGGTTGTAGTCCTTACCCTAAGGGAAAGTTTATTATTAGAGGAGGTTGGAGTTCTCTTTGTAACAGAGATTCCTTCATCTTCGGGGGTGATGAGATTCATAGCAGGGTAAACACTGTTGGGTATTAAGGGCATTTCATATGCTGGGGTGAAGGGAGAGACTCCGTTAGTGGCAATATCCTTGTGGATGCTTCTTTTTTCCCCCAGATGAGAAATGTTAGGTAGAAAGGAAGTAGTATCGGGAACAGCCATACTGTGTTGTCCATGAATAACCATTTCTTTTAAACTGGGAACAGTTGTTTTAGGTAAAGACTTTGTGGCATCACTAACAAAATTACCTACAGGATTCTCAAATGCATTTAGTTCAGGTGGGTTTGCAAAGATGTCTGTTCTGGGGTTGGTGCCGTCTATTTCAGGAAAAATGGAGTCATCCTCAGTAACCAATGCATCAAAGAAATCGTCTCTGGGGGTTGAAAAGTCTATAAACAGATCATCATTGGAGATACATTCTTCTCCCTCTGTTGTAGTGGTTCTCTCTGTATAAGGCACGGCTTCATATTCAAAGGTTTCCCCATTTTCAGATCCATCTCCGGTGGTGTCTATAACAGCGACGTCGTTTTCCCTAAAAGCAGGAAGGGCAGTTACTCTGCTGGCTCCCTCCACAATAGTGCTTTTCCCATCTCTCCTAACTTCAGACACACTACCATTCTGAGTAGTGCGGTTTCCATTCATAATGGAAGCTGTCTCGTGTTCACTGCTGACGGGCTCCATCATGGGCGTGGTGAAAGCCGTGTTTCTACTAGTCATCGGCTTCAAGTTCTTCATGCTGGATATAAGAAGTACATTGGGATTGCTGTCTGTCATCTTGTACAGCAAAGGTGTGGGATCCACTCTGGAGTCTAAAACCTGAGTTAAAGATGAATGAGAGCCCTTGGGGATTGTTGCTTTGTCTCCTAAAGGGAAAATGATTGTCTCATACCCTTTTTGGAACCTGTAAAAGCCCTTGGTGTCAGAATCGTCAACATCAGAGGCATCGTTATCAGATTCAAAGGCAAAACTGGTTGGAAGGCCTTTTGACACAATGCCCTTTTCGGATCCACCATAGTACTCTTCAGTGGGTTTCAGTTTGTTCTCAGTAGCAGGATCTTCTGTTGAGGTTTTAGCCTGATTGCTGTTTCTACCGTCATCCATGGATCTAGATACCACTTCTCTGGAGTTGGGGGCACCTCTCAACATTTGGGATACAGGAGCCTTAATTTCAGATTCAGGGTTTTCTTCCTCGAAGTGGATGACATCATCACTGCCTGTAGAATATGCTTTTCTTAAAGTTGTAACAGTTGTGTCAGACACTGAGGGTATCTGTGAAATATGAGCTGTGGAAATAGCTACCCTGGAGTCAGACTGAGTTGGGTCAGTTGCATATTTTGTTCTGTCTGCTAAGTGTTTAGCAGGGTTGACTTGAGGCAAAAGAGAGTCTTCTTTTGCAGACTTAGGGTCATTGCCATCCAAAGTAAAAGTTTTTAAGGTGTTATCATTTGGTGTCTTTTCTTCTGCCAGAATCACTTTATCAGCTTCCACTGCAGTGCCTGCTTTGGGAGACAGGCTTATGTCACCCTCAAAGGCTGTGTCTCCATCTGCAAAAATTTCATCTGTCTTCAGAAGACCATAAAGTGTGACTTTAATGTCTTTTCTGGGGGTAATGGTAGAACTTCTGGGAATAACTGTCCCAGATAAGATCCGTTGTCCTTTGCCCATCGTAGGGTCATCTTCCATGGTGGTGATGGTATAATACGTGTTAATTAAAGCTTCTTTCATAGGAGCAGCATTGGGATTGTTTGGTAGAGGGTTTGCTGTGCCCAGCATGGAGATAGCCATGTCAGGTATGGGTCTAGTTGGCACATTTGTCATGCTTGGCATTCTCTCTTTAGGAGAGATGGTATTTGTCTCAGGAAGAGTAGTATAGTTTTCAATAACTGAATTGTCACCCCAAAGTTGGGTCATATAAACTGTGACATTTTTATCAGAAGCAGTGGTATTTTCCAGAAGAACAGTATGGGACTTTCCTGTTACGTTATGTTCATTTTCAGGCAAAATTGTTTGAGGTTTAAATTGAGTGAGAATAATTTGCTGTATGGGGATCTCAGAATCCCTTATAGATAGAATATCATTTACTTCTGAAGTAACTGGATGTCCAGTAGGCATGCCCCTTTCAGCTACTATGGGAAAATCTAAGTGCTTGTTAGCTATAGGGATACTGGATTTCCTCACAAACATTTTAGGAAAAAAATTTGTGGTGTCTTCTATTGGATTAGTGGCAACATCTTTACTGACAGCATTGCTTGTTGGAACAGCGATATCTTCTGGGATTTCCCTTGGTGTTGTAAAAGGAATGACATTTTTCATAGGCATAGCAGCATCATTAAAGCCAACTGGGAGTTTAGTCCTGGAAAGCATTCCTTTAATAAAGCTCCCGGGGTTCACCTCATCTGTGCCATCTTCTTTTAGGACAACAGGGTCATCATCATCTGTTAGATAGCGTTCCTCCCAGTCAGGAACATAAATCACAATAAAACCATCTTCCCCCAGAAATTCTAGGGTATTCATTAAAGCTCTGAAATCTTCCTCCAGGAATTCTGTGTTGTCCATTAAAATTGTATTATCTTCTACCACACTGGGAGCAGCATTATATAAATCCATGCCATCTTCCTGTCTTTCTTCCTTATATGTGCTATCATCTGAGAAGTTGTGGACACCTGTTAAAGGACTGGGAGAATCTTTCAAGAAGTCATTAGCCAAATTCTCAGGGTTTAAGAAGTAACCAGTACCATGATATGCAGTGGTACTGGTTTTCTTATCCCAGGGGGCGGCATCAGCTAATGCTGTATTCTCTTCATCTCCTCTCATTGTAATAAAATCAGCTACATTGGTTGTAGCTTCCTCTTTGTGACCTTTCACTCTAAGAGTGTCTGTATTGCTACTCACTGAAGAAATGGGAATGTTAGAATGGAGAATCCTGAAAATGGTATCTGTAGTGGTCCTGATAGGGGCTCCTGGGATAGAGGGAAAATGACTTAGCGGCGGATCACCAGACATAGATGAGCTTGGCTTAGCTTGTGGGTATAAAGGAGCAGGTGGTGTGTTCCAGGGCCTCTGGGAGGCATCTGTTCTACCACTGACTGGTAGATATTGATCTTTTCCAAAAGAGTTATATGGAATAAGTGGATAAGGCTTTAATTCACGGCTTTTATTCCAAACAACTTTGGTGTGGGGCAAGTTACCAGATCCAGAGAAAAGAGGTAATGACTGTCTTGCCGCTTTGACAGATAAAAGGCCACTGGTTGGGTCAGTGAATGAGTGACTTGATTTATCCTGGTCCACATTAAAAGAGTTTCTTTCAACTAAAGTATACCTTGGATGACCCGAAAGAATACTGAAGGATGAAGAATAGTTTTCAGAATCTGGGACAAATGAAGATTGGCTGGATCCCTTCAATGTGGACAGAGAATGCCTAATTACAGGTTTGAGAGATGACTCACGGTTTGCTGCAGACTGTTTTGTTGTTCCTGGCATCATAAGCACTTTAGATAAAGATTGGCTTGGTATAGGCCAGTGTTGTAGAGGAAGACTTGTCATCTCTTTGAAACCAGTCTGGGATAATGAAGGTGAAGACTCTTTTTGGACCTGCTTGGTAGGGAAAGAGTGGCTGTCATGAGAAGCATTTTGAATTGCAGGAGAATCAGGAGCAGAGTGAAACCTTGCAATGAAGGCAGGTGTAGAGCGGTACCTTGTCCTAAAGGTTGGCATGGAGAGGTGAGTTGTGCTGGAGGTTGGAACAGAGTAATTCATTACCCCAGAGTCTGGTGGAGAGCTAAATGTTTCCCTAAAACCTGACCCAGAGTCATGAGTTGCACTGGGGACAGGTGAAAAGAGATCAGTTGCTCCCCAGTCTCTTGAAGAACTGCTCTTTGTATAGGAGTCTAGGGCAGAGGGCTGTGTTATGCTGGAGACTGAGGAGAGGTGAGTTGTCCTAGATAATGGTGAAAAAATGGAGGCTGCCCTGGAGATTGGCGGAGAGCTTTGAGGTGCAGTGGACATGGGTCTGAAAGGGTGGGTCTCAACGCTGCCACCATAGTAGTGCAGTGTCATCGTTGAGATAGGCGACAAAGGGTTCTGTGGAGTCTCAGTACTTGTAGAGTTGTTTGATCTTCCCTCCATAGGGGCAGGCAGCCCAGGTGAATAGCTCCTAGACACAGCCCCAACAGGGAAGGTGTGGTTTGTACCAGCATAGAGAGGCCTGCGTCTCCTTAGCACCTTGAATGGTGACAAGTAGCGTACTGCCTCCTTGGGGGCTGAAGAGTTCCCATTGGTGGCCTGGCTGAATGAAGTCTCACTGGCTACAGCTTGGACTGGTGAGGAACTCAGAGGTGCATTGAGTGACAGATGTTGGCTTGGCCCATATTCTGTTTCCTGGCTTTCACTGTACTGCAGAGAAAGAAGCACAGTATTTTCACAGTAGCTTCCCTTGAAGACTTTCCCCCTAACAACCTGACAGTAGCGGTCATCTTGAGTGACATAAGCTAAAGAAGAGGATTGAAAGACACCCTTCTCATGGCCTCCTAGAACAGTAAAATATGCCACAAAATTCTCCATACCAAATGTCAGCAGGAAAAGAGAGAGGGAAAAACTGTGACATGTTAAGGTTAAGTATTAAGGTATAAATTTAAACTCTGAGTCTGGACATGTATACTTATACACACATGTGTAGATACATGTGTAGACAAACATGCACACATGTTTACAAAGTAACTTTTTTGTAAATTGCATAATTCTTTTATATTAATTGCAAAATCAACAATAAAGTTATTCTCTCCTGCTTCTCCCTTGAGCTCCTTTGCCATAAAGCTTCACAATATTTACTTCTCTCATATATGTATATATATTTAACAGAAGTTTAAGTTAGAGGATCCAGCAGTTCAGCGTAGAAATAATGTCTTAATTATAAGTATGCAAAAAATGACTAAAAATGCCCTTACACTTTGACCTAGAGATTCCACTACAAGCTATGTGCCCTAGAGAGGTCATTGTTAAGCACCCATACACACCAAAATATTTATAGCAAATTTTTTTTTGTGGTATCAAAGAGTTGGGAACAAAGCAGAAGCCCATCCATTGGGGAATGGCTATGTAAATTGTGGCACATGAATGTAACGCAATACTCTTCTGCTGAGGGAGAAGTATAGAGATGTGGAAACACTTAAGTAATCCCAGCCAAGTTTTATATAAACAAACAAATAAATAAATGACCACAGTAAACTTATAATAACAATGTAAATGGGAGGAGCCACCACAAAACAATCAAGAGTGAATGCTGCAAAACTCTGGGTATGAGCATGGCCCAGGGAAGATGTCTGGGAAGATACTCTGCACTCTTTGGCAGCTGGAGGGTGGTCCACTGAAATGGGACAGGGCATATATTTTCAGACTTTTTTGATGTATTGGTCAAATTGAAATCTCCCCCTTTTCCTGTTTTTCTTTCTATTATTTCTTCTATTTTCCATATTTTTTCTTTATAAAGATATTTTACTTATGACTCCCTTGGAGGGAGTAGGAGAAATGTTGGTCATATAAAAACAAAAGGTCAATACAGTTTATAACAGAAATGATCATTTTGTTTAGCAAAATTTGCCTTTTTTTGAGATAATGTCTGAGCTGGTAATCCTGTCTTTTTTGTTATTTTTTACCTGAATTCTAATAGTATAGGTTGAGAGCCATCCTCACGTCTTCACTCACCTTTTTGTTAACAATTAGAAAAACTAATTTAATTTAAAATTTGTTTAAAAGCTGCTTACTTAATGAAATCTCTTTGAAAATTCTGAAACTTACCAAGAGACAGTCAGCAAAGGCTAAAATAACCGTGGTCAGGACACGCGCCCTCATCTTGTCTCTGCTACTAAAGATGTAAGGAAGCCCCATGGTTATGAAATGAAAATCAATCAGTCACCTCTCTCTAGTTCCTTTTTGTTATAGTCTCAAAAACCACACAAAGAATGATCTGAATACGCAATGAACACAAATGAAAACAAAGTTAAAAATAAGATCTGAGTGCTTTCTACCCTCCCATCAAGCAGGAACATCAGGATTCTTCACAAGTGGGCTTGGGGACTTTATTTACTGAAGCCAATGCAGTTTAATAATTGAGACCAAATCGGCCCTCGCTTGTTCATAAGATCATAGATTTAAAACTAAAAGGACCTAGGAAGTCTATTATCAGTCCTTTTAGAGACGGGGAACCTGGGCCAAGTAAAGTCAAGTAATCCCAAGCTATGCATCATAGAGGATTAAATAGTATAGTTACTGAATGGTGATGGGAAGAAACTTCTCCAGGAGGAGTAAAATCTCCCTTTGCTCTCCCCAACTCAGCAATAATTCAGATCTGTAACAAACTCTTTTTCAGGTAAACTGCATAGACAAAGCCCAAGCGATCGTAGCTGTCTTCATTTGGAATTATAAGTAAAGCAAAGTTTTTATAGTTTAACGTTTCAAAGAAAGAGTGACTGAAAGCATGTAGGATGAACAGTATCTACCAGACAGCCGGGTGCTTCCTTTCCAGGTCTGGGTGTCTCCTCTGCTTCAGCCTCTCCCTGCTGTTTGATGTGTGAAGGTGAAAAGTCAGGGACTGGGCAAGCCTGAATCTAATAAAGGAACTCCCACTCCCTCCCCATTCTCCCCCCTCCTTTTTTCCTTTTGGGGAGAGAGAAATAAAGTTTGCACCTGGATGAGTCTACTTGGAGTTAATCCTGAGACAAAGGATGGAGAAGGATTGTAGGCTGGTCTGTGCTAAGCATAGTGACCTGTTATCTTATCTTGGTGTTGGAAGGGGATAGGAATCCTGTTTAAAGCTTATGACACCCTCCAAAATATTAACTCTCAAGCTTCTGAAGCCACTTCTTCAGGATTTCAACTAAAAAAAAGGCCTCTCAGCTTCACAACTACCCATTTTCCATCTCTACCTACGTTAGACAATCAGTACCAATGCCTGGAGCAGCCACATGCTTCATTTAAATAGTTAAACTCCAGTTTTCAATAACTGATTGAGAGTTTGGGGCTTCTCTACAGCCAGATGTCAGTTGTTTGTCATTCAGGGCATGGCCTCAGCCTAAGCATCTTCCTCTAAAGAATTTTTTTCCATGTCCCAACTCAACAGTGGCACATAATTTCAAAAATATTCTCCCCCCACCCCAACAACAACCTCCCCCCAAATATAAATGGTTACTGTCTTGTAACTCATGGTTTTGTTAAGTTTTTCTGCAAAAATATTTTTAAATCACATAGACACAGGCATATAACCCCATGCACATAGAGGTGGCCTGGGATGGTGGATAATAGAGCCACTGGTGAATGAGAGAGACTTGGTTTCATAGTTTGTGTTTGACAGAAGCGGCCATGTGGCCCTGGGTGAATCCTCTAAGTGCATCCTCCCTACCCTTGACAGCTTTCTAAGATTTCAAGCCACAGATAGTTGAGGATTTCCTAAAAAATCAGATTTTTTTTTTAAAAAAAAGGATATTCATATAAAAACATGAATGTTCTACAAATACATAAATCTAGATTACATATATGCAAGCATATATAGAATATATAGTTTCTCATTTTTTATAGATTTTTAGGTATCATAAAAAGGCTAGATTATGAATATAGGATCAGTTTATACTCAGCCCAATCTAATATGCTGTCTATATTACATTGTGCTAACTATGTATGTTATATTTTGTATAAGGTCCACATACTATATACAGAATATAACATACATAGTTAGCACAATGCTAGCTAACAGAATCTGCAAAATACAAAAGAAAATGTACAATTTTTGAATATTTCCTCCGCAGAACTTAAATTTAATCAGGAATTTCAGTGATGACTTTAAAACTTTAGAGGTCTGTCCACATATGCATAGCGACTGGAGGATTTATTGCGGATTTTTCCAGGTTCCCTCAGTTCTGCACCACCTCAAAATGGCACAAGCTCTTCTCTGTGATGGTTGCTCTTTCAAATGAAAGAGGACATTGGAAGAAATGCCAAATGCCCAAACCAAAACTGAAGGCCCTGGCTAGATTACTTGGTCTAGTCAGGCAGAATTGTGGTATTAAAAGCATGGACTTGTGTGATAATTGCCTTCATCAAAAGAGATATGCCGGTTCTTGAGTAATTATCATGTCATTGTAGTTATCTGAATACCATTTCCATGACATTAAATATTACTCTTCAACAGAATTGAGGTAATTGTTGGAAAATAATATATACTTAAGCACTAGTCCACTCATTGGATAAGCAGTAAGCTTTTCATTTCAAGTAAGCCGCCCTTCTCAGACTCAGAATCCCTAGTTGGCACTAATTCATCTTTATGAGATTAAAGAAAGCCAAGAGTTTTCCTCAAGTGATTTCCAAAGGTGAACTAAAATCAGAGCTTTACTTTGTGACTTGGAGACATTTATCTTTTTTTTGGGGGGACGGGGAATGGTAGTATAATAAAATCCTAATTTATTGCCCATTTAAGGAGAATACCTTGCCCAATTATTTTCAGTGAATTCCTCCTCACACCCCTTAGTATTAACCATACAAATTGATAGCTGTTACTGGAACCTGCCGTGTGGTATGTAAAGGCAAGCTTATGGGATGTATGATTAATGCATTTTCATATAGCAAAATATTAAATACTTTGCTGAAGTATTGAATAGTTTTAGATTTTTATTTGTGTCTTCATCTACAAGTGATTCTTGTGAAATAAAATAATAGTATGTTCCCTTAAAATGCTTACATTTTAGTGATGGGGCGTGGGGAGGATAAGGCATATTATACAAGTAAATACACAGAATAATGCTAAACAGAATGAGTGAAGGCTAGTGAGAAAAGCTAAGGACTAGAATGAGATTTCTGTTTTTGCTATATGGGATGAGGGAGAGGAAGATGAAAGAAGATATAGGGCCACTCTTCAATGTGGATGGGAAATAAATAATAGAGGATAGGAGAAGTGGAAGTTGCCCAGTTCTAATTATTTTGCTTCTGCTTTCTTTGACTATGAGAATGTTCTTTGGACTGAAAATGGTAGAACACAAATGGCTAATAGGGAATTGATACCTGAGATAGGTATAAAAGAGCAAGAGAGTGCCTAGTTGTCTCCCTAGCTGTTGGTGTCACTTGGTTCACATTAGCTACATTCTAGGATTCTGGAAGAACTAAAACATGGGAAGGTTTAGCCAATGTCTTTGATCTTCAGGATGATTGTGAAAAACAGCAGCCATCAAATTTGTCTTTATTTTCAAAGAGGAAACAAAGGAAGAAAAAAGGCAAGACAAATGAATGTTTATAGCTCAGTGAGCTTGATTTCACTTTTTGGTTAAAATCTAGAATGAATGTATTTGTTTGCTCCAAAACAATTTTATTTTGTTAATCCTATTTTTTATTTTACTAATCCTAGGTCAGATCTATAATTTTTCTTTTTAAAAATTCTTTTAAACCATAGTCAGCTTGAAAAAATTCAGCAATATATCAGACCATTAATCTCTGTCATATACATCTTAGTTTTAAATATTTATATGTATATAAAATAATATGTATGTACAAGATACGTATATGTGTGTATATGCATTATATATGCATATGTATCTAGATATTCACATATATACATATAAAGTAAAATTTAATACAATGGTCCCAGCACTTTCCTGCTTGACTTTATTTTGGAACTTCTTTCTGCTTCAGTGTATTTTTATAAATTGTTGTAATGGTAATTAATTTGTTTGATCAGATGTTAAGTAGATTCTAGTAACCTAGTGTTAAGTATAGAACTCTGTCCATTGGTGAAAAGGTGTGAATTCCCAGAACTCTGTCCATTGGTGAAAAGGTGTGAATTCCCCTGTGAC
>JAQQSW010014120.1:0-12173 GCA_028646575.1 Pseudocheirus occidentalis | reverse complement strand
CAGCAAAACTGAGCATATTATTCCAGGGGAAAATATGGTCATTCAATGAGGTAGAGGACATTCAAGCCTTATTGCTGAAAAAAAAAACAGAATTGGAGAGAAAATTTGACAAACACAAGACGCCTGAGAAGGAAAACATGGGAAAGAAATCATAAGCAACTTATCAAATTTGAATTATTAACATGTCAGTATGGAAAAGTGATATTAGTAACTTAGGAAACTTTTCTTAGTATGAGGATAGGTGAAGGGAATACAAATGTGTGTGTATATACATACACACATATGTATATATATGTGTGTATGTCTGTATGTCTATATGTGTGTATGTATGTGTGTGTATATGTATGTGTGTATGTGTGTGTATGTGTGTGTATGAATGTGTGTATATGTATGTGTATATGTATGTATGTATTTGTATACTTACATATATGTCTATACAGGAAGCTATACATGCATATTAATACATATCTGAGCATGTGTGCCTATATGTATGTAGAGGGCATAGGATCAATTGAATATGAAGGGATGATACTTTAAAAGGTGAAATTCTGAGGTGGGAGAGGACCACCATGAGAGGAGACAGGGAGAAACAAAATGGGGTTAATCATCCCATATAGAAGTGGCAAGGGATACCTGTTACAACTTTACTTACAATTACTCTCATAGAATCTGGCTTAGGGAAGAAATGGCACACAGGAGAGTAGGGGACATGGGTATGAGAGGGGGAATGATGGAGGATGGGGGAGGGATGTTGGAAGCACACACTTCAGGAAAGGGACAGGGACAGGGGCGAAAGCACCACAAGGTGGGGGGGGAGGGATAGGAAGGAGGGACATATTATCATTGTCACAATATGTCCACTATGAAGATGTCCTGTATAATCCCACATCCACAGCCTGTAATGAATTGATTGTTCTTCCAGTGGGGTTGGATGACAAGGGAGGAATTGTAAGAATCTAGAATTTAAAGCTCTCCAATACCTGCAACTAGGAATTAAGATAAACAGGGACTGGGGTAGGGAGACCCTCCCTGCTCTAACAGAAATTTAGAGAGCAGATCAGGGGAGGAGTTTTACAGTGGCATTGCTGTTTTGGGGTTCTGGTAGGGGAAACACGGGGAGAAAATTTGTAATTAAAAAATATCATGAAAATCAATGATGTAAACAAGAAAATGAATAAAAAATTTATTAAAATATGAAAATAAGTCAGTAAAATTTATGTATAAAATCCTTAATTCAATTTTGAGAACTTATTACTGAAACATACTCAGAGCCAGAGTTTTCATTGTAGATGAATTTAGAAGACAATAATAAACACATGCATATAGTTTTTGGAGAAAATAATCTAATTCTGTTGTTGTTTTCCATAAATATTGTATTTCATTCAATTAGAAGATTGTGTATTATATCTTTGTCTTGTTATTTTGCCTAGTCATTTTCCACTTAGGAGGATATCATCCATATATTATATTTTGACCAAAAATACAGATAAAAATTTTAAAATGTTAATACTTGTTTCATATAATAATAACTCAGAAATTTTCCCATATCAATTCAGCAGTTAGGGGATTTAGGATATCACTTATGAAATTTCTTGATTATAAAACTTGCCATAAAAGGAAATCACGGGATATAATTTCCAAAATCTATCAAGATTCTTTTTTTCACCTCTATTTCTCTAACTTTATTTCTGCAATTTCAATGCAGTCTAATTAAGGAAAATATATATTTTTTTCTCTTTTCTTAGACTCTAATATCCCTGAAAAAGCCTAAAATGGGAATTGTTCCTGCTTATAGCGACAATTGCTTCAAATATGAAAATTCATTCATCTTTCCCAGTGTTTTAAACTTTTTTGATACACTTTAGCAATTTTTCTGTTTGATTGTATTTTTAATCTGTCAAAGGAATAGAATCTACAAACAGCACAGATACAGCACAAACATTTTCCATTTTATAAAGACTCAAATGCAGACCAAATTATAAGATAGAAACATAATTGCATTTAAGCTTTTTTAAAAGGGAATCTAAGTTACAAAAGTATTTTTGTTTGTAATTTTTGAGCAGCCATTTATTGAAAGTATTCCATTTGGGGTATTTCATTTTCTTGACAGCTTCAACAAGACATTTCTTAAAGTAATCTGTTTTCCCTAACCAAATGAATCTCAGGTTCATCAAGGATGATGAGTCATCTTGGCTCAATTTGTGCTAATTAATTACATATCTGCAGATTTGGGGGCCCTAATTTAGAGTCTAGGCTATTGTTTTCTGAGGTAGATCATTGCCCACTTCTTCTTTACAAGTCTAAGAGAAATAAGTGCCCATTTATACAGGTCATAAGATGTACATTGAGACAAAGTCTGTATAATGGAAAGAAGCTTCTCCCAGGGGATGGCCAACAAAACCTTGCCTTAAACAGGGCCAAAAAGACCTATCTTCATTTGTGAAAGTCAAAAACTTTAGTCCTTCAAGGGAACAGAGCTCTACCAAAAACAGGAGGTAAAGAAATCGGAGAAAGAAAATCACAAAGTGTCATTCTCTAAGCACAAATTGTGAGGAACCCAGAATACTTCTTTAGGAATCATACTTTGGTTTGCAATGGGATCAGGGAAGAAGGTAATTATTTACTTTCTGATACCACTGCTACCATCAAACTGTCAACACTGGCAATGAATGACCAAAGAGTCACAGGGGTTTAGCAAAAAGTTTCAATTCTCAAAAGACCAAAGAGCTGACACAACTTAAAATCAAAAAGTTGTTTTTATTCCATTGGGGAAGAGAAATTAGGCACATGTGTTGAGATCTCCTCTTGTAGGAGATACTAGGTAGTGGGGCTAAATCTTGCTTTGTGTATTTGTAGCTAAAGAATAAAAATTTGAAACAACATTGTTGAAGCACAACCACAATAGTGAGGCAATGTTGTCTAGTGATAAAAAGTCCATTCACATTAGCATTTCATATGCAGGGTTGTTGCTGCTTGCCCAAGCTCAGGGACCATCAGCTCTGTGATTCAGTTACAGAAGTGTTTATCCAGAGGTGAGAACAACTAAGCTCAGGGTACATTTCACCTGCCAGGGCTTAGTCTGAAAAACAGGGAATCTACTAATAATGAGGAAAAAAAGGAGTGAAAAGAGAAGGGTGGCTTTGGATCCTGACAACATCAACATAATAACTTATACACTGGAGCAAGCATTCTTAACAATTGTGTGTGTGTGTGTGTGTGTGTGTGTGTGTCTATGTGTGTGTGCATGGTGGTATTTTGGGTAGTCAGGTTAAGCCAATTGACCACTTCTCAGAATAATGCTTTTAAATGTATTAAATAAAACATATAACATTAAAAAGGAGTCAAATTATATTGAAATATATTTTACACACATATATGGGTATACACACAATGAATATGTATATTTTAATTTAAATATATGCATATATGCACATATCCATATATACATAGTATAATAAACATAAAACATATTTGTTTGGCTAATAAACCACTAAGCACTGCAAAATAAGAGGACTGGCTCATAGAATCTGTGACCCTATTTATATCCATTGATAACAGGCAGTGAATCAATCAACAAATATTTAATAATCACCCAACATGTAGTAGACCTCATGTTTAGTACTGGAGATCAAAATTTTAAAAAGTCAAATACAGTCTTTGCTTTCAAAAAGTTCCCAGACTATTAAAGGACACAAAATTTTACAAGCTATGTCTAAACAAGATTTTGAAGGGTAAATTAGAGATCACTCACCACTACTCACAAACAAGACTGACCTTGCATGTGCGAGCTAAAAAAATACAAATTTTCATTTTAGTCTTGGTTTTATGATCTCATGCAAATTAGTCAAAATATTTCAGGGATTAGGTTCCTCCTTTAAAAAATAATTTAATTTTAATTTTTGATTTATTTTTGGTTTCCAACATTGGCTTCCACAAGCTTTTGGTTTTTCTATTTTCTCCACCACCCTCCCTTACCCCTTCCCAAGACTGTGTGCATTCTGTTATAGGTTCTACATACACTTTAATATTAAACATATTTTCACAATAGTCATATTGAAAAGAAGTATTGGAACCAAAAGAAGGAACCACAAGAAAGAAGAAACAGAACAACAAAAGGAAAAAGAAGAGACAATAGTATGCTTTGGTCTGCATTCAGACTCCATAGTTCTTTCTCTGGATTTGGACAGCATTTTCTCTGGTGAATTTTTTGGAGTTGTCTTACTTAGATTCTTGCATTGCTGAGAAAAGCCAGTCTATGAAAGTTAGTCATTGTGCAATATGGTGGTTACTGTGCACACTGTTCTCTTGGTTCTCTTAATTTTTCTCAGCACCAGTTCACATATGTCTTTTCCAGGTTTTTCTGAATTCCATATGCTCATTATTTCTTGTAGCACTGTAGCATTCACTGGTCTTCTGAGCAATGACCAAAAACAAGTAAACAAACAAATAAACAAACAAAAACCCAAGGAAAACCAGGATGGAAATTTGCATTATTCTTTATTATTCATTTTTTATTTCAATATTTAAGCTTATTTTCCATAACAGAATTAAATCCTTAATTTTGAATCAGTTAAAAATTTAGTATATTTATGCAATTGAGCCAGTGGTGTCTTTCTGTTCTTCAAAACAGGTGCTTCAAAGAAATCAGCATCACTCACCTTGCCATTATTCAAAGGTTATCAAATTTGTAAGCCTGAAATTGAGGGCAAGATAAATTGTTCTCCTTTTGCAAATTCTTTCCATTACCTTTTGTTTTCTCTTTCTGCTTAGTATTATTTTTCTTCTCCAACCTTTCATACATTATAATTTTCCTTTGCCTCCTACAGAGAAACCAACTATCATTTCTCTCTGAAAAAAATAATAAAAAGCTATAACAGTCCCATGTATAATGGAAGAGACATGGGGTGAGTTCGGAAGTCTGTGGGCATGTGTATGGCCTTCTTTAGAGGTTGTTGAGCCAAGAATCAGAATTGCTATTTTCTCCTTAATTTCTATCTTGCCTTTTGAGGCAAGAAATAAATTCTAACAAAATCAGAGTCATAATTCATTTTGTTCAAACACCACATTAGAGTTTTTAAAATAGTTTGCACTTTCAATTAAGAAATTTTTGCCAAGAGATCATGGAGTCACATTCAATCACTTCGGAAGTTTGATCGCGGGGGAGGCTGAATTGTCAACAAAAATATAATTGATTCCACTATATTAAGCATAAGCATTCATAAGTCTTTTAAATATATTTTTATTTATAAGGTATTCATGTGTTTTTTTCTTTCTAATTTGTGTAGTCTTATTAATAAATGTAATTTTTTAAATGGTTGTCATTTTATTTTCAAAATGACATACTTGATGACGACAGTCGAGAGTTAGCAAATATTTCAAAGAAGTGATTAGGTTGTGATTATACAATTAAATCTTTGGACACTGAGGTGAAAAGTATCTGGCAGAGATTCATCCATTCCTTAAAGGAGCAGGTCCCTCCAATTTGTCAGAGGCACTTTCTTCCACATTGCAAGGCCAGAGAGGGGATTTAATTGAATAGGAAAACTTTGTTTGGAAAGAGCTATATTTTCTTTTCTTTTAAGGTTTCAACATTCACTTCCACAAGATTTTGAGTTTCAAATTTTCTCCCTATCTCTCCTCTCACCCCATCCCAAAACTGTGTGCATTCTGATCACCCCTTTCCCCAATCTACAATTCCCTCCATCACTCAATCCCTTTTTCTTATTCTCTTCCCTTCTATTTTGCTGTGGGGCAAGATAGATTTCTATACCCCATTGTCTGACTATCTTATTTCCCAGGTGCATATAAAAACAATTTTCAACAGTTTTTTTTTTAAACTTGAGTCCCACACTCTCTCCTTTCCTCCCTCCACACCCACTCTCATTCAGAAGGCAAGAAATGTGATACAGGTTATGTGTGTGTGTGTGTGTGTGTGTATAATTTGTGTGTGTATGTAATTTGTATTCTTGAAAAACACTTCCATAACAGTCTTCTTGTGAAAGACTAAGTAAATTTCCCTCAGGCGTACCCTGCCTCTCACTTATTTTATTCTCTCCTTTGACACTGTCCTACCTCAAAAGTGTTTGAAAGAGCTCCATTTTTATTTGCAGTTCACAAATCTATTTTTACTCCTTGTCCACTTTCTCAGTTGGATAAAACAATATAGTTTTTTAATGCATACATAAGCCACGTGGCTTGCTTTTCATCTCCAGCTAAATGGGTGAATGGAGTGAGTCAGTCTGAAGTTTGAAGTGAATCTACAAAGAGCTGCTACTACTATTTTAGTCTCCAGCAAACAGCACATTGTTTTTCTGATCGTGTATTAAATTTATTTACATTGTGGCACCGAAGGGAAATAATTTTATCTTCCTTCTTCTACCTTTATTATTTTTTATTCAGGTTGCTATTTGGCTTACTGCAATGAATCAGAGGTCCATATATCTTCTTCCTTGTCAATTATAGAATATTTTAAGTGACATAAGTATATAAATAATTGGTGATCCTAGTAGGTCATGATTTATTATATAGCTGACTTAATGTTAGAAACAAATAGAATATGTCATTTTTTTTATACTCAAGGTGAATGCACAATAGCAGAGCATCTGCAGGAGTAAATTATCCCAAATAGACATTCAATTAGCTTTCCGGGAAAATCTTTAAAGATGACACTTGAGGATGATCACAAGAGTATAGTCTGTACATTACTATAACAATAGCTAATTACAACATGCATCTCAGCACCGTAGTTAAGATTCTGACAGCACATTTGTTATAAACACATATTTCAGGGATTTATAATTTTAGGGAAAATGAGCTAACTGCTAAATATATCATTAAGAACAATAACTAGAATTTATATGGTATTTAAAAGTTTGCAAAGCACTTTACAAATAATTTCTCATCAAATCCTCACAAGAAGTCTGTTAAGCATATGCCATTTTATCTACATTTTCCCTCTTCTTATTAGAAGAAACACATTTGAAATATTTTTGAAAGACCACATGCATAAACAGGTTACTTTTACATTTATTGGTCTTAGTTCACATTCATATAGTGTTTCAGAAGTTTTCTCTGATCATTTCATTTGAGACAGACAATTTTCCTATGATTGAGATATTATTAATTTAATTTATAGACAGGATTAACATGACACAAATAGGGACAATGTGACAGATAAATAAATAGTATAGGGTCATATAGAAAGTGTCTGAAGTAAGAATACATTAATTTTTAATTGTAAATATTAACTAAAGAACTTCTTTGGAGATTATCAGTCAGGATGATAGGCCTTCAAAGTCAGTAGTTCTGAAAGTTTGCAGGACCAATAATAGTAATAAACATAGTAAGTAAGTACATTATAATTGTTATCTCATTTGATCTCCTCAATAATCCTGCAAGGCGAGTGCTATTATCTCCATAGAATTATAAAGCAGTAACAGCTAATTCATGCATAGTCCCATATAGGTAACCAACTTATACTGACTTTTTCCATATATGTGTTTAACTTTTAAGAAAAGAATATATATATACAAATATATGTGTATATGTATATGCACATATACATGCATGCATGTATGTGTATGAACTTAACAGAGGTTAACTTCATAGTAAATTTTCCTGATTCATGGTTGAATTCACATCTTTCTGAACTCCAGGTCAGGTGCTACATCCACTGTACCACCTAGCTGTGTTAATTCAATGCATAGTTCGAAAGCATAATGGACCACATAGGACAATTGAACATTTAGGCTTACTCAGGATATGCCAGAGTTTTTTGTGTTCTTAACCAACTCAATGCCAAATGTTCTTGGAAGTGTCTTACTCAGGCTAGTCCCTTTGTAGCTATTTTTTCTTTTCTTTTCTTTTAGAGGGCAATTGCAGTTAAGTGACTTTTCCAAGGTCACATGGCTAGTAAGTGTTAAGTGTCTGAGACTGAATTTGAACTCAGATCCTAATGAATTCTAGGCTCTCACTGTGCCACCTAGCTGCCCCACTTTTTTAATATGTGAAAAAGAATACTTATAAGTCATTCAAGAGTTAAAAAAAATACTTTGCTGCAGCAGAAGTATATTCAACAAGGAAAGGCAACAAGAACACTTCAAGCTGATTCAAGTAAGGAAAGTTCCCTTGCTTAAGTTACCCATTACCATCCACAAGCAATGGATCAGAGTCCCACTGGAATTCCTTCATGGATGTTTTGTATTAAGGTGATAAGAAAATGACATCAATTTAAGAAAAATCTTTATTCCTCTGATACAAAAAAAAGTTCAAGGAAGATCTCAATCCCTTAAGGAAAACAAACAAAACAGCCAGAGATTTAGGCCTTAACCATTGTAGGTTCACTATTTCTGGGGAAGGCCTCTGCATTTACATGCTCACACCATCTTTCTTTGTTCTTGTTTCTCCTTCCTTTTAAAAGAGGGCCTCACATGATGAGGTTGCCTAATTCTTGATAATGTTTATCCATCTACCTGTTCAAGTGATACCATGCCATACCACCTCCTTCAACAGATTAATCCTCCTGTCATCCCTAACTTTTTCACTAATTTTCAATCTCTCCATGTCTGTGGCTTCTTTCCCTACTACTAAAAATATGCCTATATTTCTCTCATTGTGAAAAAAACCCCACCAACTTTCACTTGATCCTCTCATCTCAGCTATCAGTTTCTATCTCTTATTCCTTTTGGAACTAAACTCTTTTTTAAAAACCTTCTTCACCAGGTGCCTCCACTTTATTTCCTTTCATTCTTTTCTAAAGAATTCTGGATTACCAATTTTATTACCATCTGGATTCCAGTTTTATTAATCCACCATATTACAGCATATTTTCTACAATCTTTTTCTCCCTTTTTTTAAATTTTTGTTTAATTACTTTTAGTTTACAACATTCAGCTCCACAGTCCCTTGAGTTTCAGATTTTCTCCCCCTTTCTCCCCCTGCCAATATGGAGGCATGCACTTGGATACAGGATCTACAAATATCTTCCCATTAACCATTAGTCAGGTTGCAAAGGATTATAACTGATGGGATGATCAGCGGGAAAGAGGAAACAAAACAAAAATGAAACAGAAAGAGGGCAAGTAGTTTGTTTCAATATGCACTCAGACACCAGATCTCCTTCTTTGTATTTGGATATCTCCTTCAATTATGAGTCTTTTGGAGTTGTCCTATAACCTTGTATTGCTGAGAGAAGCCCAGTGTATTAAGGTTAGTCATCACACGTACATTGTGGCTCTGATTGTGTACAAATTACTCCTGGTTCTGCTCTTCTTGCTCAGGATCAGTTCATATAAGTCTCTCCAGGTTATTATGATGTCTATCTGCTCCTCATTCCTAAGAACACATTAGTATTCCATTACATTCATGTACCTCAACTTGTTCAGTTATTACCCAATTTATGGGCATGACCTTGTTTTCCAATTTTTGCCATCACAGAAAGAGCTACTATAAAAATTTTGGTACACAAGGGGCCTCTTCCCACTTCTCTGACCTCTTTGGGATATAACTCTACAGGTGGTATTGCTGGGTCAAAGGGTATGCACTTATGTATAGCCCTTTGGCCATACTTCCAGATTGCTCTCCAGAATGGCTGGATCAGTTCAAAACTCCATCAACAATGCATTAGTGTTCCAATTTTCCCACATCCTCTCCAGCATTTGTCATTTTGCTGTTTTGTCTGGCCGGTGAGATATGGAACCTCTGAGTTATTTATTTTGATTTGCATGTCTCTATTAACTAGTGATTTGGAACATTTTTTTTCCAAATTATTGGAATGGATGTCTTTAATTTAATCTTCTGAGAACTGCTTGTTCATATTCTTTGAATATTTATCAGCTGGGAGTGGCTTGTATTCTTACAAATTTGACTTAATTCTTTGTATATTTTAGAAGTGAGGACTTTTTCAGAGACACTGGTTGTAAAAACTCTTTCCCTGTTTTTCACTTTCCTTATAATCCTGGTAATATTGGGTTGGCTTGTATAGAAACTTTTTAAATTAAATATAATCAAAATTATCCATTTTGCATTCTGTAATGCTCTGTAACTCTTATTTTATCATGAAGTCTTCCCAGTTTCATAAATCTGACAGGTAAATAATCCCTTGCTCTCTCAGATTGTTTACAGTATCAACCATTATACCTAGATCATGCACCCATTTTGACTTTATTTTGGTGTATGGTGTTTGATATTGATCTGTGCTGAATTTCTGCCACATTATGTTCCAGTTTTCCAGCAGTTTTTGTCAAATAATGAGTTCTTATCCCAAAAATTGTGGTCTTTTGTTTTATCAAACCATGGATTACTATAGTCATTAGCTGCTGAGTCTCATATTCCCAAACTATTCCATTGATCCACTGCTCTATTCCTCAGCCAGTAGAGAGTAGTTTTAATGAGTGCTGCTTTGTAATACAGACTAAAATCTGGCATGGATAGGCCACCATCCTTAGCATTTCTTTTCATTATTTGCCTTGATATTCTGCAACTTTTGTTCTTCCAGATGAATTTTGCTATTATTTTTTTTTCTAGATCTACAAAATACATTTTGGAAGCTTGATTGATATGGCATTAATTACTATTTTAATTTACAGAAACTGTCATTTTTTTATTGCTATGAGCAATTGATGTTTTACCAATTAATTAGATCTCATTTTATTTGTGTGAAAAGTGCTTTGTAATTGGGTTTATATTAGTCCTGGGTGTGTTTTGGCAGGTAGATTGCCAGATATTTTATAATGTCTATAGTAACTTTAAATGTAATTTCCCATTCTATCTCTTGCAGTTGGATACTGTTAGAGGTATATAGTAATGCCAACTCTTTATATGGGTTTATTTTACATCCTGCAACTTTGCCAAATCTCTTTATTATCTCAAGTAGTTTTTAATGGATTCTCTAGGTTTCTCTAAGTTTATCATCATATCATCTTCAAAGAGTTATACCTTAGTCTCTTTTTTGCCTAATTTGATTCCTTCTATTACTTATTCTTCTCTTTTTGGTATTGCTAACATTTCTAGTACCAGATTGAACAAGAGCGCTGAGGAGGGTCAGAGCCAGGATGGTGGCATTGAAGCAGCAAAGCCTTACAGCTCCCACAGATCCACCATAAATACCCATAAATATGACTCTAAACAAATTTTAGGGCTCCCAAACTCACAAAATATACAGAAAACATCTATCTTGCTAAAGGCAGCTCAGCAGGAGGGGCTCATTGTGGCAGGCAGGGAGCAAAGGCCAGCCCAGCCCAAAAACAAAATCACGATCAGGCCCCAGGGCAGTTGGGAGGAGCTGATCCACAGTGTGAGTCTACCTTGGAGAGCAGATCTACAGCATATGGAGCATTCTCCACGTCAATCAAGGTGGGGAAAATAAGGAATAGAGAAAGGTCAGTGAAAGTGAAGTTTTCAAGCTAAATTTGGGGAAGGGAAAGCAGTTTGGCCAATCTGCCCCCAGGGCAAGGAAGAAGTGGGGGAACTGCAGGATCTGCTCCAACCAGAAACTGCCCCCACTGCGCTGCTTCAGAACTCCTGGCCTGTGGATCCTGCAGGGGAGCCGAGATGATTGAGAAGGGCCAAGGGCTCTTGCGTTGAGAGGCCTGGATCTGAATGGTGGTCTTGGGTGGTGGTCCTGGGGTGTGTTTTCAGAGGGCTGAGGCTGGTGGGGGCTGCAGTACCCTCCTAATAGCTCCAACAGCTGTGAAAACCCCGGCTATTTGGGACAGAGCTGTCCCCCCTGGAAGCAGAGTGTTGCAGACCTAAAAAAACTGACCAATTACTTGACTGGCCAACATGAGGAAAAGGAAGCAAAATAAGAACAGCAATAAAACTCTAGTATCCTTTTTTGTGGACAAAACAGATCAAAGCATGGAACGGGAGGAAAACAACAGTCAGAACTCCCATATTAAATGCTTCCAAGACACTTGAAGATTGCCTTCAAGGTATAGATAAACTGAAAAAAGGACTTTGAAAAACAAATAAGAGAAGTGGAGGAAAAATTGGGAAGAGAAAGTAAAATGATGCAAGAAAATCATGAAAACAGTGTCAACAACCTGACTGAAGAAAACAACACTTTAAAAAACAGATTAACTCAAATGGCAAAAGAGTCCCAGAAAGCCAATGAGGAAAAGAATGCCTTAAAAAGTTGCTTTTCCCAGATGGAAAAAAATCTCAAATGCATTCTG
>JAQQSW010014119.1:0-12173 GCA_028646575.1 Pseudocheirus occidentalis | reverse complement strand
AGAGAGAGAGAGAGAGAGAGAGAGAGAGAGAGAGAGAGAGAGAGAGAGACAGAGAGAGAGAGACAGAGAGACAGAGACAGAGAGAGAGACAGAGAGAGACAGAGAGAGGGAGGGAGTCAGAACTCCTTGGGACAAGCTTGATGGACTCAGAAGCAGCTGCTGCTCAGGAGGCTGAAGAGGAACAGCCCAGGCTGGAGAGAATGATTTTTATTTTGGGAACCTGGGTGAAAGGATTTTGATTATGGGAGCCAGTTGGAGCTTCTGCTGGGGATCTAGCAGCTTCTCCTGGGTGCTGCCAAAGACTGAGGAAGGATGACTGTGATACTGGTACTTTTAATAAGCTTGTTTGTGGCTTTGTTGAGCCTTGACTTCCCAGAAACAGAGACTGTGAAGGATTTAAGGTGGAATGGACACTGTGAGCTTCAGCATGGAACAGGAACTATATGGAAAGCTATCTTTTGGGATAGTTGTCTGCTTTTGAACCCAGGTGACAGTTTGGTGAATCCAATTAGGAGCTGGAACCATGGAAGGGAATCCAGAAAATCTGAGAGACTACCCCAAATCAAGCTGCAAGAAGATTTTACTTGGATATTATTTACTGAGAAGACTGTAACTTATTTGTTACTGACGGGGTAGATGGCCTGTGAATTTCATACTACTCCTTAAGAGAGTGCTGACTAGTGACTGATATTGTAACTTAATGTGCCCCATGACTGGATAACTTTGACTATTGCATTTTGAGACCCTTAAGGAGACAAGCATCCTTAAGGATGATCAAATGATTGAGTTGATTGAATGATTGAGTTATTAAGTGATTAATTAACTAAATGATTATTCTTGGTTCAAAACTGTGTGACCACTGTGGTTAAAACTCTGTGGCCATTTTCTGTGATAAGTTGTTGTGAGTGCTGCATTTTGTGATACGTTGTAACATTGTGAAAGCTATACCTTGATTTTCTGTGAATGCTTTCCTCTGATCTGTTATTGATTAAATAGTGTTCACTATACTATGTAATCAGAACCTTAAAAGCTTTTTACAGTAGCATTCTTCTGGAAAGCTGCTTGTGCTTGGCTTTACAACCACCTTTCTCCATTTTCTCAATGCCTACTAATCAATGAAGAAACATTTATTCTTGTTATTGTATTATTTGCTGGATACTATGCTAGGCACTATGATTGAAGCAAAGCCATTATAATTAAGTAATTTACAATCTGATTTGGAGAAAGGGAAATATATGCATAAATATATGTGCAATCATATTAAATTGTGCATATCTTATACATACATACATGTATGTGTATGTTTTTGTTTCCCAATTATATATTTAATATATACTACAAATATGTATATCTGCTCATTGTCTTCAAAACTATTCATATGCATATATGCATATAGTTTTGCGTGTAAAGTTGCATGTTTGCATACATGTAAACACACAGAAGCACATACATATGTTGTTGCTTTTTTCAGTCATGAGCCTATTTATTTTTTTGTTTATTTTATGATTTGTTTGTTTTGGTAAAGTTGCAGGAGCAGTTTGTGATTTTCTTCTCCAGTTCATTTTATAGATAAGAAAACTAAGACAAGGAGGACTAAGTGATTTGCCGAGAGTCTGACAGCTAGCAAATGTCTTAGTCTGAATTTTAACTCAGACCCTCTAAACTCCAGGTCCAATGCTCTGTGTACTGTAGTTGTCTACACATGTATACACACAGGTAAATGTGTGTACTAAGGGATTGAACATGTCAGTGATTACAAACATCCTGGCTTCTTCAGGTTATACATGAATCAATTGCTACTATACAACTTATTCATGCAGGGGAGGGAAAAGTATTTTTCTCATTTTCCACTGATATGGAAGAACTGATAATAAAGTGTTACTTCATAAAGGGTATAAAAGAACCTTATCCTTTGGTAAGAATATGTGTGAGTATGTATGTATGTATGTATGTATGTATGGGTATGTGTGTATATGTGTATATGCATGTGAGAGTGTATATACGCACACATGCACATATACAAATGTGTGTTTAGATATGAGTATATGGACATGTATACGTATATATGGATGTATGTGTATATGTGCATGTAAATGTATATGTATGTGTATGTGTATACACACATATTCTCTCTCTCTATGCAGGTTTGTATGTGTGTGTGTGTGTATGGCTTGTCGTATATTAAAGACAAGGTTGGTCATCAATATTATCAAAAAGGTGTATATTTACTGTTATATTTTTCAAATAATCTTAAATAATTTGATCATGCATGGGAAACATGTTGGAAGAAAGTTATTAAGGTACTGTTTTGCTCTACTGAATCAAGTGCTGTAAAAATAAATAATAAAATAATAATAATAATAAATAAGAACATCAGTAATTGCTTACTTAGATTTAATAAAAACCCAAACCCATGGGTATGGGATTCTCTCCTCATGAACAGTGAACAATGCCATTTCTGCAGCATGGATGGGGTGAAGAAGAAAGAAAAGAGTCTTGGTCTGTCTATTCTTTTTGGCTTTTCTGCCTCCAAGATTCAAGAGAGAAGATGGACAATGCCAACCCCATTTCAGGTCACTGAAGTTAGAAAAAAATATCTCTCAGAAGAAACTGACACTATAGCAGCAGGCAGTTTCCATCACGTTTCTATCCCCAGCTTGCTACACTAGAGATGTGGGGGAAATTTCACTTGGGATGAGATATGGGACTCTCTGTTGGTAGAACTGAGTTACCTCACTCCCCACAGGATAACTCCTTCACTGTACATTATCTGGCATATGTTCTATATATACTCTCTCTGCTTTCTATTTCACTGTTAATTTGGATAAATGAATTTCTTTGCTATTTGATATGAGTATCCTTTGTAGAACAGGTATTTGGTAAGAAGGGAGTAAAGCCTTGGATATAAAACATGGGGTTTCCCATTTCCTTATTAAGAAATAATTAGGAATTTAAATCACAACTGCAATTTATATTCCCTACCTAATAATATATAAGCAGATAGATATAAATTCTATACCAGCCCTGAGGAGAGTTCAAGTGTGGGCCCCTAAGCTCCTACTTCTCCTCATATCAGGAATTAAAATGTCCCTTGGAGAAGGGTGAGAGGAGAGGCTACAGATATGTATTCTGCTCCCTGTGAGATAATTGAAACAGGCTAACCATAATAGGAATTTGTAAGCATATTTTATGTGAAAGCCTTCTTCAATGTATTAATAGGAAAAAACAGCATGCTTTTACAAGCACTGGTCTATAGTAGACAAATTCTTTACCATTGCACAATTAATATATAAAGAATACAAAACTACAGTGTATAAAAGCATACATATAAATGCATACATAAAATACATCAATGAAGTACAATATAAAAGTAATGTGCATATTGAAAGATATAACTCAAATATACACATATAACAGCATATACATCAATGCATGCATTGAGGAGAGAAGGAAGCATTAATAAATTTGCAATGCAAAAACAAATGTATAAATAAAACTTACATGAAAAAATTTAAAATATATAACTTAGTGGCAAAAGGAAATGGGCATGGTAAAAACAAAAGCAGAAGAGAGAAATTGAACATTTTTTCTGATTTCACAAATGTCTCCTATTTTTCCTAAAGTGCCACAATTAAATCTAGTCACTGAATAAATAGATCTGACACTTCTGATCCTCTGAACTTGAGGACAGGTGAGGCTGTCATCATCTCATTTGGATTTCCACCATTCCTTAGTGATATAAAAAATACAATCTAAAAATATATTTTATTTCTGTTTTCAATCCTCCTTGTTTGTCTGAACAGAAGGGCTTATTAGGCTGAGAACAAGTCAAGTGAATTTTCTCATCCAATTTTGGATGCCAACACCCAGTATCTTCATTCTTTGAATCATTGTCTTCTGAATTATTATTTAGCTCTGGTAGTCCTCAGGTAACATACTATCTGTGAATAATTCTCTCATTATCTTTAAAACTATAAAGGACTAGTCAGTAGGAAAATATAGTTATTGCCCAAGCATCCTCAGATCTGGGGTAAAACTTGGGTCTTGATAGTTTATACACTAGCAATAGGAGTGGTAAATGCTTACCAAAAAAAATGATTTCTTCTTAAGTCTAATATTTCCTAGCATGGTCAGCCACATGTGGTTCAAAATCTTCTCACTGTTGTAAAATATGTTTCTAATTTTTTTTTCTCGATTTCTTACCACATCAAAATCTCTCTCGGTAGTCTGCTTTTAAAATTTTTACCAGTGGTCAGAGTGAATACTGGGTAGCAAACAATATCAATCAATAGGTATCTATTAAGCACCTACTACATACCAGCTTAGGGATAAATATCCCCTCCCCCCTCTAAAAAAAGAAATGAGAGAATTCTTACTAGTAAAGAGTTTATATTCTAAAATGTGAATATAATAAATTGATATACTAATTCAATTATAAATAATTTTAAAAGTTTAAAAATATGAATGTACTGAAGAAGCTAAATACCAATAGTTTGGGAGACAGGGCAGTAGAAGTTGGATATCAACAAAGGCTTCATGAAGGAACTGGTGCTTGAGATCTATCTTTAAAAAATAATTCTATGAAGTGGAGACAAGAAAAAAGTGCATTTTAGGTATGTGATATGGAGAGTATAAAGGCCCAGGGATGGGAGCTAGGGCACAAGTATGATTAAGAGAGAAGGTGAGATTGGATCGCATAAGGGAAATTGAAAAATGTCCAATGAGACTGAAAAAATAGGTTGAGAACAGGTTGTGGATAGCTTTAAAAACTAAATAGGGTAGTTGATATTTTATCCCAGAGATAATGAAAAATCATTGGAGTTAGTTAAGGAATAGTATGGTCAGACCTGTGCATAAGGAAAATTACTTTGGCAACAACATGTAAAGGAGAGACTGAACAGGGGAGAAAGTTGAGGCAGGAAGAACAATTCGGTGATTGTTGTAATAACATAAATGCAAGAGAATGAGGACAGAAATAAGATTAAGCATTGAAAAAGACTGTAAGACTTGGCAGTTAAAAGATTATTGGTAACTTTTGAGACAGGAGTTTCACTTGAATGATGCAACTAGGAAAAGATTGAAAAGGGAGAAAAAATGAGTGAGAAGAGAGGAAATGAAAGAAATAAGAGTATACAACTTCTTTTGATAAAGTTACCTGAAAAAATATATTGAAAAACAGTTTGAGAAGATTGTAGGATCTAATGAAGGGCTTTCATTTTTGTTTTTAAGGATGGGAAGCAGTTTCAGGCATATCTGAATTCAGTAGTGAAGAATCCAGGAGACAAGGGGTAGCTGAAGATTGAAGAGAGAAGGAATGGTTAAGGATACAATACGCTGTAATAAAGGAGGGTGTAGGATCAAGTGTACATTAAGAAGGATTTACCCAGGCAAAAAGAAAGACTACGTCATTGTAAGAAACAAGGAGAAAGGTGGCTAGAGTGAAATATTGGTGTGAAAGAATTTTTAGATGAGAGAATGAAAAAATTAGGAACTTTGGGTCAAAAGACTCAATTTTCTCCATAGTGTCAAAGACAAATTTCTTTCTCTGAGGGAAGGGATTGATTAGGAGGCTTGAGTAGAGAACAGAAGATTTTGAAGAGATTTTGTGGGGAGCATGCTAGGTATAAATAAAAGAACTGTCTAGTAAGAACTAGCTAAAATTGGATAAAATGAGTTTGAAATGCATCCAATGATTAGAGTTCTAAAGATGGTTTATTACAATGCATTGAAGAGTCTATAGTGGGAAAGACATCCAGATGATAGTACTACAGGTAAAGAGGGCAAGGGATTTAAGAACTGATAGTGTGAAGTTCAAATATATAATTAATGTGTTCAGGAGGGAGAAGAAGTGAAAATAAAGAAAGGGTAATGAGCTAAGGAAGTATTGAGAGGTGGAGGGTTTGAGAGGATGAGGCAAAAGGAAAAATAGAATAATCTGAGATTTAGATAAAGAAATGTTAGAGTTTCTCATTTGTGTTGTGCAACACTTGTGAGTAATGGCAAACTCTAGGGCATGGCTATATCTCCTTGCAATTCTGTACGAAATGATCAGTTACCTCTAGTATATATTTTATACTTTTTCTCTCTTCATTTGGAGAGGACAATACACACACACACACTCAAAGGTCTTGCTGTTGCATAACATAAGGCTAACAGAACACTTTCTTTTGGATTTACATCAGTTCAACTGACAGTTCACCAACGTCCATCAATATGTTTATTTTTACTAGTCAAGCACAGGATATATTTAGCTCAAAGCACTTGATGATATACCATAGTATGATAGGTAGTAATTGAACATTACTTTGATAAGCCTTGTCAAATTCTGAAAATAAATGATCAAAGAACTACAGATATTAACCAGCTGCTCATCTTTGACAATGCTCTATCAGGAGATCTAAGTCAAAGAAAGCTAAGTCTCAATACATATAGTTATGCCTAGACAAAGAAGTAGAAAATGAGCTGTAACCATAGCAGCAAAACATAATAGTAAAAAGGAAACAAGTTTGCCTAGTGACATAAAATCTTTTCATAGCAGGGCTTCATGACCAGAAACATGGTTCCTTTAGGTGCTCATCTGAGCATTTTAAGTGCTCTCTTAACTGCAGTAATTCTGAGCTTCTATATCCCTATCTTCATCCAGTTTCTTCTAGGAAAGTAATCATTCATACATAATATTTCAGAAATGTGTTGGTTTAGAATTAGAAGGAACCTTAGAGGCACTGAGCCCAACTCCTTCAGTTTACAAATAAAGAAACTTAGATTTGGGTTAATTAACTTTCCAAAGGTCTATGGCAGAGAATAAAATAAGTAAAGGTTCCAAAGAGAGTGGATTGATTGGATGTCACCATGCAAAACTTATAAGCAGCAAATCAGAGTCTAAGTCAGGAGCTAAGTTGTTTGTTTTTTGTCCCCCCACCCAACAACTGGTTGTTATCTCTGCCACTCCTAAAGCAGGGCTCTATCTGATTTTTCCCATATCTATCATTTTGGCAGGCTCACCTCTAGATGTTCAAAGGAAAAAATAAAGATTGCCCAATCAAGCAAAAATGGCCTCTAGTCAGAGGAATTTTTTTCATTGCATGTTGTACTGTTCTCATCTGCATGTTGTACTGGTGTGGCTATGTCTTGATTGATCCTGCATTAAGTTATCCACTCAGACTTTTCAAAGGTCCCTACTCAATGTGAAATATTATGATATCCTTGTCACATTAATTTAATTTAATTTTATTTTTTTGCTTTTTTTGGAGGGCAGTTGGGGTTAAGTGACTTGCCCAAGGTCACACGGCCAGTTTTTTTTTGTATGTGTTAAGTGTCTGAGGCCGGATTTGAATTCACGTACTCCTGACTCCAGGGCCAGTGCTCTATTCACTGAGCCATCCAGCCGCCCCATCACATTAATTTTAGGTACTTTTTTTTAACCCCTCAATTTCTGCTTCTTGGAGTGTGCATGGTCTGCATAAAACGTATAGAAATGTGAAGGAACAAATATTCCCACATCTTCAAATATTGCATGAAACATAAAAGTTTCCCCTTACCCTATAGATACTTGTACCTTGGCAAACTCTTCTTAATTACCTCCACCATTTTCTCATCTATCATTACCTATGCACTGTTGAATGTCTATCAATAAAGAACCTCATCCTTTCAAAAACAGTCCTCTCTTGTTATTTTATTGAGCATTTCCTTAAGTAAGCTCTTCTTTTTTGCTCTACACTTCAAAAATCTACAATTTTTGAATTTTCTAGCATTTTCTGTGGTCTCTTCCTTTTCTACAGCTTCTGAAAAAAAAATATGGCACATATTATTTCCAAGTTCCGCTTTTCTACTTGTGCCCTTGATCCTGTCTTCTCCCTCATTTTCATCCCTTCTGAGAATAAATTCCAGTCTAACCAACGTTAACTCTCTACAAATCTCCCAGATGCTTCTCTGCTATCTACAAAGAAGTCCCCTTGTTGTAAACATAACAGTAAAAAAAAACATCAGTGTACCTAAACAAGTCTTCAATATCTCCAAACTTTTATAATCACACTTGTGGAAAAAGCTAGCTATACCTCCACTTCCTCTCATCCAACTCCAAAATTCCTTACAATTCAACTTCTGAACTCTCTGCCTATTTAAAACTGGTATCTCCCATAACTATTGATAATTATTTCTCAACTTCTTTTTTCCTTTTTTGTCATCCTTTTTAACATCTTTGAAACATTTGACAGAGTTGAGCACACACTTCTGGATCCTATCTTCTCTTGAGTTTGCATAATATTGCTCCCTCTTGACTCTCCTAGCACCTGTCTCACCATTCCTACTCACTATTTTTTGTGGATATTCACCCATATCCCACTCACTGAGTTTGATTATTCTCCATGTTTTTTTCATCATCCCTCTCTTTGCTCTGCACTTTGCTTTACTTGGTGATCACTTTAGCACCTATAGCTTCAATATACTTTTTTTAGGTGATATAGCAATAGCCTCTTGAAGCATTTATCTGCTCATACCACTTGAGTTATCATATTCTATGTATCCAAAATAGAAATCATTAGCTTGCCTACTTCCTTACTCTAAAATATTGTGTTTCTAGTAAAGTACCACCATCTTTCTTATAATCCACTTCACAATCTTGAGAGTAACCCACTCTTCTCCCCTTCCTTTCAATCCCTCATAATCTATCAATTAACAAGTCCTTTTATTTCTACTGCTCTACAATCATACAATCAACATCCTTGTTCTGGTCCTCATTATCCTTTACCTGTACTATTGAGAAATAGCTTCTTAATTGGATTCCTAGCTTCCAGTCTCTCCTCTTTGTGATCTAATTACTATAAAATTGTCAAAATAATTTTCCTTAAGCAAAGGTCTGAGCATGTCATCCCTTTGCTCAAAAATCTTTTGTGACTTCAAATTACTTCCAAGGTAAAAAATGGCCTCCTTTTTTCATTTAAAGCCCTTCATAATCTTATTCCAATTTAATTGTCCTTATTTATTTTCTATCTGTTTTCTATCTACTTGTGGCTAGGTTTTAATCCAGTGGTATTAAATATTAAGATTATCTACATTTTATTTCATTTACATTTATTTTGTTAAATATTTCCTAATTATATTTTAATCTAGTTCTATCTGCACTTGGGGAGTATTATGGGCCACATGCTTGCCTCTTCTGTGTAGCTGAAGTGGTTTACTCACTGTTTTCAGAACTCTGAATTCACTATCTTATTATTGTTGCATCCTTCATTCTCAATATGGACCAATGACATCACAGGTTACATCTTGACATAACTACACTTGAATATGAATTATATTTAAACACAGAAGGGTTACATGTTGTCAGACCTACTCTCTCTTCCAGAGTCAGTGAAATCCACTTGTAAGACAAAAGTCAAGATGAGTGACAGTAGCTCATGATGCAGTAAGATGACCTTGGCATCTTTGCCAGACTCCAAGAGTTTCACAGCCCCTACTTCAGCCATTTTGTTCAGACATTTGCTTCACCCATGACTGTTGAAATAGATTTTTTCTCATCTACCCATTCTTCCAGGGGAAATCTTCACATGCTTGGGTTAGACATCATCTTAATTCACTAAAAGGTTTTAAACCTATTGAGTACTCTCAACCTGGTTTATCCCATGTGCCAAGACAAATTACTGGGGTGTGGTTGCTGCACATACTACAGTTTCCTGGAGCCACTGGAGAGAGTTGGGTGAAGGTAGATTCCAAAGATGTATGAACAGCATTGTAAAGGGATTGGCAAGGTCTTACATCAGAGGTGTGAGTCTTCCCTGAACACTCCACACATGATTTGTCAAACCTTCCCTCTGCGACTGGAATATACTGTCTCCTAACCTATCA
Source organism: Pseudocheirus occidentalis (assembly GCA_028646575.1). NCBI lineage: Eukaryota > Metazoa > Chordata > Mammalia > Diprotodontia > Pseudocheiridae > Pseudocheirus > Pseudocheirus occidentalis. The sequence continues at coordinate 2,330 of JAQQSW010014119.1, read as the reverse complement.
CTGTTGAAATTTCTGGCTTCCTTCAAGGATCAGATCATGTTTCACTGCCTATGGGAAACCTTTCCAAATTCCTTTAGTTTTTAATATTCTCCATTTTTGTCTGTGTCTGTCTGTCTCATAGCACAAGACATATATTTATCTATTTGCATGTTCCATTATCCCAGCAAAATACAAATTCCTTAGGAGAAAGTATTGAGTTTGGGGGTGTTTTCATTTTTTTCCTTTTATATCCCCAGCTCCTTGTTTTGTTTTGTGTTCTCTTTGCATCCCCAACTTAACATTTTTTTGGAATGTAGATGCTTAATAAAAGCTTTTTCCATAATAATAAATTGTTGGATTAGAATTCAAAATAACAAAACTATTAAGTACTCCTTTCTACTGATGTTGTTTATATGTATTGAATTTTATTTGACTCAATTAAAAAATCATCTGCCACTTCATTAATTTATTTCCAGATTTAAATTAATAGCTAAACATCTTACATTAATAAGAATGAACCCAAAGGACCAATGCATGAAATATATTTTGAAAATTTTTAATTATTTCCAATGGGTATTAGCTGAGGTTTTCTTCTTTATGTTTTAAAAATACTTCATATATTTTCAGCAAAAGGTTTTGAATCTTTGTAGAGACTTGGCTATGTACTAAAGGTTGGTTCTTTAATCTTCTACAAAACTAGCCCCAATGACTACAAACTTTTCTCTACATGACCATAAAGTTGATTCTCCTACGTATATAACAATCATTACAGATAAGATAAAATTCTTGTGTTTCTTGGGAAATTTTTGGATTGTATGGGATGTCATTAAGTCTCCTAATAAAGTATCCCCAAACACAAAGCATTTGGGTCAATTATATGGATTTTAAGAGTAGTCATAAACTCTTGTCACATCAAGAAAACTAGTCCATTACTTGGAACATAGGAATAAATTACTTGAACAAATAATTTTTAGGAGAAGTAATAAAATAAAAATAAAGTAAATTTGTCATATTAGAATGGGGTTTCAGGCAAGGGGTTGGTAGATTTCATCATTCTGTTTGAAACCAGGAATTTCTTCTACCTCTGTTTGTTGGTAGCAATTTTCAATACATTTTCAGTAATCTTCCCCAAGAAAATCATTCCCCTCAAGAGAAAAGTGTATAAACCAGAGGGTATTTTTATTATGAAATATGCCAGTTAAAATCAATCTAGTAATAGAATTGTTGACATGGTTTAAACATTCAGGTTGACCAGTCTTGCAGAGGTCAGCTTATCTGCTCCTGTTTTCAATGATGTAAGGCATGCTCGTATGTTCTCTGAGCTCAAATAATATTGAGGATCGTGATCTTGAAGGAAAACAATCCTGTTAAATTAAATGAACTATGAGATTTCCTTAGAGTCAGAAGTGCTACTGACTTCCTAGATGGGCTATTTTTAAGCCTAATTTTATTTGAGGTTGCCAAGCATCATAAAAAATGAATAAAAGAGAAACAAATTATTCCGTAACTGTATGGTGAAAAGAAACATAACTTTAATCATTCCCTTTATCATTATCTTCCTTAAAAGCACAATCTTAATTAAAGATTGATATCAAGTCTTTCTCTGACATCTGCATGTCCTGGCAACTTGCCTCCATTGCTCTTACCCTATGGTCTCATGGTCTACAAGTCTATTAAGAGTCTAAAGGGAGTATTATCCCTAAAGTATTTATATTCAAACAGGGTGGAGATGCATTTTCAGTTGTCGTATGTCTCCAAGACTCACATTTCCACTTGAACTATTTTTCGCTGTCTTATATTCCTTACAAAAGATGTTTTATTTCTGGAAGAGGGAGAGATTGTGTTCCTGCTTTTCTATTTAATAATTATAATATTTAATAATTTAGTAATTATAATAGCTTCCTTCTAAGTTTCTTAAAATCATTTAAAATTTTTGTCTTTTGCATCTTATTTCTCCATTGATGATGATCTTTGTTATTTCTTTTACTATTTAGTTCACTTTTTTTGTTATTTTATAAATAATGCCCCCTATAAATACTTAGTCTTTTTAAAAATAATTTTACTAATTCCCTTTTCTTTTCCTTCTCTTATTTGGAGCATCTGGAAGACAAAGTTTATACTTTCCTCTTGTTTCATGAGCAGGAATGACTCCAAGGCCTCTACATTTTCATAGGCTGCCAAAAATCCTTTATTGGGCTGTAGATTGTGCATACCTGATCTAGGTTATAGATGTTACCATCCCCATTTAATAGCTAGGGTTAGTTTCAGAAATTTTAAATAGGTTCCTCACACTTTATTCTATTTCTTTCTGCCTTTTCTCAGGAAATACCTAGAAAAAAGTAAACTCCATT
>JAQQSW010014118.1:0-12174 GCA_028646575.1 Pseudocheirus occidentalis | reverse complement strand
GGTGTAGGGATAGGAAGGAGGGACATATGATCACTGTCACAATATGTCCACTATGAAGATGTCCTGTATAATCACACATCCACAGTCTGTATTGAATTGATTGTCCTTCCAGTGGGGGTGGGTGACAAGGGAGGAATCAAAAGAATCTAGAATTTAAAGCTCTGCAATACTGGCAACTAGGAATTAAGATATACAGGGGCTGGGGTAGGGAGACCCTCCCTGCCCTACCAGAAAGTAAGAGAGCAGATCAGGGGAGGGTCTTTACTGTGGGATTACTGTTTTAGGGTTGTGGTAAGGGAAAGTCGGGTAGAAAATTTGTAATTCAAAAATCTCATGAAAATGAATGATGTAAACAAGAAACAAATAAAATTTATTTAAAAAAGAGAACATTATGAAATGTAAAATGGATAATTATACTCATATGTGGGCATATCTGAATGTGGGTGAACCAACGTGGAGATGGATAGAGGAGCGGTGTCTCAGTTCCTAAGAGAATTGGAAATATGTGTTTTCCAATGGTATTAGGTGACCCCTGAAAAAGGGTCATTTGACCCCCAAAGGGGTTGTGACCCCCAGGTTGAGAACCAGTGTTCTAGAGTGAGTACTTGAATCCATAGGAATGAATAAGATTGCTGAAAGAAAGCATAAAGGTGGGAAAGAAGAAGGCCCAGAATGGAAACCTAGTAGATATCCATAGTATCCTGGAAGCAGCATGATTATTTAGCAAAGGAGACTGAGAAGAAATGGCCAGACAGGTAGGTGGAGAACCAAGATAAAATATGATTATTAAATAGAAGGGAAGAAATACTATACAGAAGGAAAAACAGTCAACAGTGGCAAAAACATGGGAGTCATATAATTGTGAATTTATCCATTCATTCAGGATTTCTTAATTGCTTAATCTCAGTCCAACAATGTGCTAATTACTACAGAAAATAACAAGGCAGTTCTACCCTAAAGATGCTTCAGATCTTGTTTAGGACATGTGTTCAACATAAGTGAAAATAGTAAACAATAATTATAATCATTATAATTTTATATATTAATATAATTAATTTAATCAAAGTTATACTAATTTAAAGTTTTTTATACTGTTGACCATCAAATTGTCACAAACATTCTATTGTCCCCTGGCTTCCATGTACTTTTCCATTCTTGGTTCTTCTCCCACCTGTCTGGCCATTTCTTCTCAGTCTCCCACCTGTCTGATAATTCTTTCTGAATCCCCTTTGCTAAATCTTCATTCTACTCCTATCCCAATATCTGTGGTATCCCACAAAGCTCTATTTTGGGACCTATTCACTCTTACCCCTCTATAATCTCTCTTTTGATGAATTTCTTCATTCCCATCATTTTAATTATCATCTTTATGTAGATGACTGTAAATGTATGTATCTAGACCTTATCTCACGACTGAACTCTAACTCTACCTTACCAGTTGTATGATGGACATTTTGACCTCAATTTTCTATAAGTACCTCAAACTCAACATGTCTGAAGTAGAGTTAATTTTTTTTAATTTTATATCTTGTTTTTATATGTTCATAGTAAGGGAAAATTATCCTCAACTGGAACTAATTGTAGTTTTAAGAAGTTATAATTAAAGATAAATCTTGAAGGGAAGGATTTAGATAGAAGGGATAGCTTATTCCAACACTGTGGCTATGACAAAAAGGTTTAAAACATGAAACATTTTGGAATGTGGGGATATAGTAAGGAAATGGGCCTCAATGTCAATATTCAGAAATGTTTAGGGAGATGGCTGGCCAGCAAATAAAGAACCTTCAATGACATATTGAAACACAGGGACTTGATCTGATTAAGCAATAGTAAGCTAGTATAGTTTATAAAGTTGGAAAGGTCTACTATGAAAATGGTATTTCAAGAAGAGGAACTAAACAAGGGTGTTCAGAAAGAATTTGAAAAAAGGAAAGATTACTGATGGAGACTAGATAGGAAGCTTATTGCAATAATTTAGTCCTTGTCACGCAAAAAATATACTTATTTCCATAAAGTGAGCACACTTGAGCAGATTAGGAAGCTAAATGACTATAAAGTGATAAAGGTTTATGCCTTATGTACTCAAACTAGATTGTAAATTTATTATTTTGAATACCTTTATCTTTCTAATTATATATGTCCTTCAAGGCTCTCTACTCTCTGCTCAAAAAAGATAGCATAATATAGCAGAAAGAGGACTATATTTAGAATTAGAATTCCTGAGTTCAGTTTCCATTCTAACAATCTACTGATTCCCATGAACTACTCCTCAACTCCATTTTAGCAGCACACAAAGATCATACCCTTGATCATTTCATCAACAGCAATTGCACCACCTCCACATTCAAGAATTCTGAAATCCTCTCATCTGACCACAGTCTATTGGCTTTTCACTTCTCTATTGGTCTTCTCTTACAAAACCCTAAAGCATAGGTCCAACTATCACACACACACACACACACACACACACACACACACTCAATTAACTCTGGTGACTTCCTGTTGCCTCCAGGATTAAATAGAAAATCCTCTGCTTGGCATTCAAAGTCCTTTATAAGGTAGCCCTCCTTTTAACTTTCTAGCCTTTTATACCCTTTATTTGCCACATCCTCTTCAGTCCTGTGACACTGACTGAGCTCTTAGCTGTTTTGCAAGTAAGACACTGCATGTCTCATGTTCACCCATTTTCTCTGACTGTCTCCTATACCTGGAATGCTCTACCTTCTTATCTCCACCTACAGGCTTACCTTGATTCCTTTAAGTATCCACTAAAATCTTATCTTCAATAGGAAGTCCTTCCCAAACCTTCTTAATTCTAATGCCTTCCCTCTCTGAATGGTCTCCTATTTATCTTGTATATATTTATTTGTTGTCTCACCTATCAGATTATGAGTTTCTTGAGGGCAGAGGTACCTTCTTTTTTTGTATCCCCGGTGCTTAGCCCACAGTAGGCACATGAATGTTTATTGATTGATTGATCATTGCTAGTTATTTCAAGGCATTACATAAATCCCTAAACCTTTCTAGTCTGTCAAGAGAATGTTGGGCTGAATAATTTGCAACGTTTCTTACAGCCTAAACATTCTACAATTTTATGCCCAGAATTGGATTCATCATCTCCTATGTGAAATTCAACTTCCATTTTCAGCTTTCTAATTTCAGCCAGTGATATCACCATTTTTCTAGTATACTAAGTGACAAAACTTCAGGTGATTTTTGAATTTTATCTCTCCTGTATTTCCTATAGACAACAATAAAAATTGCTGTCTTGTTTAAGGAGTAAATTTGCATTCATTTTCTTTCAGAATACATGTTATCTATTCCACTGTCAGCACCCTCTTTTTTTCCCTTGTTCCCTCCTCAAATAACTATAATGGCTATGATAGATAATAACCATGTCAAAATGGTTTAGATTAGTTTTTCAGGTTCTCCTATAACCTTATATTACCTTAAGGTCCTCCATAGTTCTATCTTACCAACTGATTTTTTCCCCTAATGTTTTATATTATATGCCCTATGATCCATGGGTATGGGACATCTTATGCTTCTTTAAATTTGTCATATTCTATTTTCACTTATATATTTTTATTCATGTTGTTTCCTTTTTTCCAAAAATTACGGATACTGAGCTAGAATCTGTCTCTCCTTCAAGAATGATGTCAAATTTCACAGCCTCCATCAATTCTTCTCAAATACTTTCTCCCACTGTTGTTCTTGATTTATTATTTTTTTTTGCTTTTTTTTTTTGGAGGGCAGTTGGGGTTAAGTGACTTGACCAAGGTCACATGGCTAGTTTTTTTGTTACGTGTCTGAGGCCTGATTTGAACTCAGGTCCTCCTGACTCCAGGGCTGGTGCTCTATTCACTGTGCCACCTAGCCACCCCCTGTTGTTCTTGATTTAAACTTTACTCCTACTGCTTCTATAGTCAATACCACATATTTTTTAAATTTAATCTCCCCAGGGCAGCTAGGTGGCACAGTGGATGGAGTACCAACTCTGAAATTGGTAGAACCTGAGTTCAAATTTGTCATCATACACTTAGTAGCTGTGCGGCCCTGGGTGATTAACTTAACACTGTCTCTAAACAAACAAAAAAATAACAATGTTCTCTAGCTTTTTTACACATAGACTGACTGTGTATTTTTGCATTGTATATTTGTATATTGCCCTGATGACCAAAAAGAGGACTGTCTTTAATCGATGCAGATTAGTGTTAACTCTTTGACAAACTAATCTGTAGTGAATGCTTACCTGTATAAAAATTAGGAGTAAAATATTATGAAAAAAGACAAAAAGAGTGTTTGCAGAATAGAATACAACTTAATTTCTCCAACTATAAATTAAATGCTCTAGCTTTAGGTCTTAAGATTGCATGAGTAAAAACTATTTCCCAGAAAATACATACATACATACATACATTATAACAATCAGTGTATGTCAAGAAGAATGAGGATAATAGATTTTAAAATAGGAAGGATCTCAAAGACAATCTTATCCAACAGTTTCATTTTTACATATGAAGAAAATAAGACCCACGGACATCAAATGCTTTGTCCAAGATTATAAAGGAATGAGCATCAGAGGCAAGAGCTTAACTCAAGTCCTTAGACTCCAGACTCAAAGTTCTTTTCCAGTTTGGTGGCCTTTGCTGACAGGCAGAACAACATATGGGATATGCATAACTGAAGGACTAGGTCATAAAATTAATCCTTGAAGGTGAAAGCCACATCATAATTAAAGTTGTGAGGCCAACCTTGAGCATGATATCAAAGCACAGAATCTTGGTAGTCAGGTCAGGGTGTTATTCACAGGCTCAGAAAGGGCAAAAAGACAGGTAAAATCATGATGCAAATATATCACAGTGGTAGGGAAAGAAATGAAGTAGTATTATGGAAAGTATACAGAGCTGGTGAGTACAGAGAAAAGCACTGAAGTGAAAAATCAACCAAAAACAACAGAAAGAATATTGTTATCAGCATATACTAAAGTCAATATAAATAGAAAGGGGAAATGGTTTAGGTATTTAGAAAATATATCACTAGTCTGGAAAAAAGACATGCCCAAATAATGATTATCAGACTTCTGATGTGGACCTCTGTTGATCAAAAATAATGCTCTTCAGAATTTATTGATATTTCTTACAATTAATTCATTCAAAAGGAAGAAGAACCATAAAAGGGGGGAAGGGAATCCTGTTCTGGACAAGATTCTTACCAATAAAAAGGTGAAAATTATTAAGACTCTAAGAGTTCAATAACAGAATTTATGACAGAAAAGGAGAAAAGCGACCAGGAGAGTAGATTTAAAAAGGTTCAGAGAAAGGATAGGTAGGATATCAGGGACTCAAAATCTATAGGGCAAATCAGCCATAGAGGAATGAGAAGTTCTTATGAAAAATTTCAGATGACACAAAGACAAATAATTCTGATAAAGTAGAAGAGGAGGAAAGTTATTGATAAATATGCTGAGAGAACTCACTAAATAATCTGATTTTTAAAGTCCATGTAGAGAAGGTGGAACACAAGCCAAGTAACAAAAGATGAACATGGAAACAAAGTATGGACCTATCAGGAGGCCTTCAGAAGAGATAAACAAATCCCAGAATGATAACGGTCTGAAGGGGAAAACTAAGAACAGCCAGAAGGGATCATTTTCTCTTTAGTTGTATTGGAGGGAAAGAAAGAAAGGAAAATCAAAAAAAGGACAGATTTACCAATAAATATGGATACATTGTACAAACTAGCTAAGAGGAAAAGATGGAACTGCACAAGTTTTATTTTTTTTCTTTTTTTCACTAGCAAAAAGAATGACCTTTACACTTAAAATAATAGAATGAAAAAAATGGGCAATAGGAAGTCAAAACTCAAGATAAATAAGGGGACAGTAAGTGATCATCTAAATGTTCCAAGTAACCCAGCTCTGATCAATCAAATCATACATTACTGAAAGAATTGCAGATGTACTCTGTCAATGAGTAAGTTTTTAAATTTTGTGTAGCATATGAAAACAATGAAATTAGAAAGGAAATGGGCAACTGAGGGATTTTATAATTTTGCAGCAAAGATAATACACATACATACATAGATGCATACATACATACCTACATATATATTGGGAGGTGGGAGTATCTGGATTCAAATTGCCCAACTGATAAATGGGAAAATTGTATGAATTGTCAGTTTTCTAAGGAAGGAATTCAAGCTATCAAAAGCCATATAAATGCTTCAAAACACTAAGATTAGAGAACTTGAGAAAAATTAGAAAAATTCAAGTTAAAACATTTCTGAGGTTGTATCTGACACCCATTAGATAAGAAAAAAAACTGACCAAAAAAGAGAAAATGGCAAAGATTAGAGGAGAAACATTGTTTCTCCATTTGTTTATGGAACTGGGAGACGGGGCACAGTAAGAACTTTTAATGGAGGTGTGAGTTGAACCAGCCATTTTGGAAAGCAATTTGGAACTGTCTCACCAAAGCTGCTATAATGCCATGCATGCGCAGCTTCCCAAAAGAATGCTGCTATGAACAGCTTTTAAGGTTCTGAATACACAGTCTAGTGAACACTCCATTTATTCCATTACAAATCAAGGCAAACATTCAAAACAAATCACAGTATAATATTTACAACATTATATCTTGTCACAGAAAATCACAATATAGTGTTCACAACAGCTTAACATTAGAATGGCCACATAGATTTTACTACAGTGGCCATGGTATTTAGAAAAAAGAACAAAAGAATAATCTTCTGGTTTCCACAATACAATAACCAATCTTCCACTCATGGGGCAATTAAAGATTAACTTAAATCAGACACTTATCTAGCAATCAGTCACTAAATATCATTAATCACTAAATACAATCATTAGAAAATTAGACAAACCCTCCATCCCAACTTCAATTTCACCAAGCATTCTATTTTTTCATTTGTTTGGATCTGTTTAATAGTATCTTGATTTCTCATGAAGTCATTTGATTCCATTTCTTCCAATCTAATTATGAAGGAATTATTCTCTTCAATGAGCTTTTGAAATTCTTTTTTCATCTGGCAAATTTGACTTTTTAAGGCATTCTTCTCCTCATTGGCTTTTTGGACCTCTTTTGTCATTTTTAAGCTGTTATTTTCTTCAGTCAGGTTGTTGACTCTCTTTTGATGATTTACTTGCATCATTCTCATTTCTCTTCCCAATTTTTCCTCCACTTCTCTTACTTGATTTTCAAAATCCTTCAGCTCTTACATAGCCTATAATCTGTTCATATTTTTCCTGGAAGCTTTTGGTGCATGAATTCTGACTGTGTTGTCTTCCTCCCATTCCATTCTTTGATCCTTTTTGTCCCCCAAAAAAGGAATCTAAAGTTGGATTGCAGTGCTTGCTTTGCTTCCTTTGCTTGCTCATGTTGCCACTCAATTACTTGATTTTTGAGCTCTTTGCTACAGTAGAACTCTGCTTCCAGAGGGGAGAACTTTGTCCCAAATTTCTGGGGTTTTCAGAACTGCCTGAGCTATTAGGAGGATGCCATCTTTGCAGCCCCCACAAATTCTGACTCACTGGTCACATACTTCAGGATGACCACCCAAGACTGTGATCTATATCTGGGCAGGTTAAAGCAAGAGTGATTACCCTTTGAGTGATCACTTGACCCCCCCTTACAATCTGCAGGCCAGGAGCTCTGAAGAAGCCACAAGGAGGCAGCTGCAGGGCTGCCACACCTCTGCTACTTCTAGCTTGGGGGATAGAGGCTAGACCTGCTCCTCTGCCCCCCCCCAGTTCCAACAGAGTTCTACATGGACATCTCACTTTTTCTTTGGTATTTATGGGTTGATAATTCTGAAAACTGCCACTGCTGCTGGTGATCCACTCTCTTGAAGTCTGCTGCAGCTGCTAGTCAGGGACACCTTGGGGCTAAACTGTGGGCTTATGCAGGGCTGGGCTCAGCATGCTGCAATGAACCTTTCCTGTCCACCTGCCAGCTGCCTTCATTGGGAGATTTCTTTCTCTGTGTCACTTTGTGGGTTCTGTAACTCTAAAATTTGCTTAGCATCATATTTTATAGGTATTTGAGGTGGTTATGGAGGGAGCCACAGAGTTTTCCTGCTTCTATGTGATATCTTGGCTCTGCCCTCCTCCTTGCTTATTATTTCTTATAGCACAATGGTCTTCCACCACAATCATATGCCAAAATGTATTCAGCCATTCCTCAATTGATGGGCATCCTCTCAACTTCCAAATATTTGCCATCACAAAAAGAGCTGGTATAAATATTTTGGACAGATAAGCATTGCTTTTCTCCTTTGATCTCTTTGGGATATAGTCCTAGTAGTGTTATTTCTAGGTTAATGGGTATTCACAGCATTTTAGCCCTTTGGACATGGTTCCAAATTGTTCTCCGGAATGGTTAGACCAGTTCATACCTTCACCTACAGGCTTTAGAGTCCCATCTCTACCCTATTCCCTCCTACATTTGTCATTTATCCTTTCTATTCATGTTAGCCATTCTGATAGGTGTGAAGTGGTATCTCACAGTTGTTTTAATCTGCATTTCTTTAATCAATAGTGATTTTAGTATTTTTTCTCACTATAGCTTTCATTTCTTCTTCTGAAAACTATTTATTCATTTCCATTGACAATTTATTAATTGGAGAATGGCTCTTATTTTAATAAATTTTGCTCTGTTCCCTATATAGTTGAGAAATAAGGCCTGTGTCAGAGAAACTTCTCATAAAAAAATTTCCCCAGTTTCCTGTTTTCCTTTTTAAAGACAATTAATTGGGGGTTGTGGTGGGGGAGAAGGATTAGACTTTTCTGCTTAGCCTTAGAAGGAAACCCAAAACCTATGAAAAGAATATTAGACTTAGTGTTAAAAGATCTACTTTCAAATTGTCACTGACAATTCTTAAATGTGGGATAGTTAGTCACAGGGGTATATCACAACCTCTCAGAAACTCAGTTTACTCTCTTTCTCTCTCTCTTTATACATACATGTGTATGTGTGTATACATATATATGTATGTGTGTATGTATGTATATATATTATATTAATATATCATATATATGAATAATATTAATTGTACAACCTACCTCTCAGAGTTTCTGTACACAAAGAGATTTAGAAAGGTGTTAGTATTATTACATGGAGGTTCAAGCCAGGCAGAGGCAGACACAAAGTTTGAGTTTACATGCAGTTATAACTGATTATTGAAACCAAACAATGAGTCAAGGACAAAATTCAGATTAGTAGACTAGGAACAGCATCTCAATATCTGAGACAAGTTGGCAAATCTGAGCTACAGGACAAAAAGATGGTCCAAATCTTGGACTCTTGGTCCAAGATTTCAGTCTTGTAAAGAACAATGAATGTGGAATGAAGGATGTGTATTTGAAGACTGGCTCTACTATTTGTAGGATGTGTTACTATAAACAAATGACTTTATTCCCTGGACCTTCTTCTCATCTGTGCAATGAGTGGTTTGCAACTAATGATCACTAAACTCCCTTTCAGCTATGCAACCTATGACCTTATTGCTGGTTTTGAGCAATGTACCTGGTGTGAGCAGATGAAGATGATCAAGCATGGGCTATTCCCCAGAGGGAGGTGCTACAGTATCAGTATGTGTAAGAGAGGAGTGGCTACCTTAAAGAGTCTCCCAGTTCTAAAAAAGCAATTTCTCTCATTTCTTCTTAACTCTTAATTCTTCTCAATTAAGAACTCTTAATTTCTTCTTAAAATTTCTTCAAGTTTGGAAAATAAACAGAAAGAAATTGCTTGCATTGATTCCTATTAGATTAACACAAATATATCATGATATTCTGGAAGTTATGATAATTTTAAAATATTTCTCATATACTTCTTTCAAGACATATTCTTTGCCAGGTCCTTTCCCCAGAGCTCCTTTTCCTTTCTGTGATTAATTTCTGTCTCTTCTGCCAAACTCACAAGTTTGAAAAATTCCTCAAGCAAAAATATTCATAGTAACTTAGAGCCTGCTCTTTCTGAAAGATCCCCTAGAGTTAACACAGGTCCCTAATATGCTGACTGCTCAAACATAGAAATCAGTTCAGCACCTGAATTCCACATACAATAACTCTTAATGTTCATTTTTGAGAAAAATGTAAAAAAAAAATGAGCTGGTGAGTTCTTTCATTGGACACTAGAAGAAAACTTTTTTTTTAATGGATTTTTTCCTCTCAAGTATGACATGTATCTGGACAGGTGGCCATTAGATAAATACACAATTTTTATGTGGTCTAAACACATTTACTTAGCTACTACTACTCTAAAAAGAAAATCCTCATCCATTGACCTCAGGAGTAAATGAATCATCTCAATCTTGACATTTTTCCTTTCAATGAAGCCAGAAAACAAAAGGAAATCACAAATAAATGGAAGCATGACTCTGAAGTGATGCATGAAGAAAGAAATAGGAGTTCAGAAGATCACAGAATTAGAGGTTGACCAGATCATCTAGTCAAGCTTCCCTAGTTTTGCAAATAAGGAAAGTCAAGCCAAGGTAAATTAAGTGATTTGCCCCGATTCATCCAGGAAGTAAGTTGTAGGAAATAAGACTCAGGTCCTGTAAAATCTAGGATTCTTTCTACTTTTCCATACTGCCAATTAAGTTGCTGGATTCAGTTGTATTACACATCCAAAGTCAGCAAGAAACACAATTTTAAGGGATGTTTGGCCCAAATATTTGCAAGGACTAATTACAGAGTCAAACACTTTTACATGTCTCCTGCCTCATGGCAATGGATCTCCGAATGAGGCATACATTTACAAAGTGGTTGATTTGGTAATAATGTTTTTCTTAACTCAATCTTGTTATCATAAAGGTGGGTTATACTGGGTAGGGAGGTGATCAAGAAGTAAAAGAAAATGAAAAATAAGTAAACTATTTTAAAAATAAAACAGAAAGGGAAAATATATGCATACATGTATATATATATATATATACATATATATATATATATGAAGATAATTGTAACATACATTGGAATTTATTGCAGAAAATAGGGAAATCAACATATACTTTAATTGTGGAGGATTTCCATGTAAGAATAGGTATGGTGAAAAAAATATTTTGGAAAATACTGTTCAGGGGGCACAGAGCCAAGATAGCAGTGTAGAAGCAGCAAGGTTTCGCAGCTCCCACATAGCCACCTCAAATACCCGTAAAATATGACTCTAAACAAATTTTAGGACTCTAAATCTCACAAAAATACAGAACACACATCTCACTGAAGGCAGCTAGGCAGGTGGGGCTCATCAAAGCAGGGTGAGAGCCAAAACCAGCCCAGCCTGAAACTGTGGCCTGGCCCCAGGAAGGTCAGGAGGAGCCACAGCTGGAGCCTCCAGGAGAGTGTATCAGGGGCAGTTGTGGCAGTTTCCAGAATTATCGAGCCAGAAGAAATAAGGACTAAGTGAAAGGTCAGTGGAATTCAGCTAAATTTGGGGGAGAAAAACTATCTGGCCCAACTGGCCCCAGGGCAAGGAAGCACAGAAGCGGTGGCCCTGTCACTGTCTCCACACAGCTGCTTCAAAGCTCCCAGCCTGCAGACTGCAGGGGAACTAAGCAATCATTCAGAGGCTAAGTGCTCTTGTGTTAAGAAGCCTAGATCTGGATCATGGTCTTGGGTGTTGGTCCTGGGGTACATTTTCAGTGAGCCAAAGCTGGTGGGGGCAGCAGCAGCCCCCTAATGGCTATGGCAGCTGTGAAAACCCCAGCAATTTGGGACAGAGCTTACCTCCTTGAAAGCAGAGTTCCACAGAGCTAAAAAATCAAGCAAGGAATTGACTGGCAAACATGAGCAGGAAAAGGAAACAAAGTAAGAACAGTAACCAAACTCTAGAATCCTTTTTGGGGAACAAAAAGGATCAAAGAATGGAACAGAAGGATGACAATACCATCAGAAGTCCCACACCAAATGCTTCCAAGAAATATGAAGATTGCCTACAAACCATAGACCGCTTAAAAAGGACTTTGAAAACCAAATAAGAGAAGTGGAGGAAAAATTGGAAAGAGAAATGAGAATGATGCAAGAAAATCATGAAAAGAGAGTCAACAACCTGGCTGAAGAAAATAAGACCTTGAAAAAATAGATTAATGCAAATGACAAAAGAGGCCCAAAAAGCCAATGAGGAGAAGCATGCCTTAAAAAGTCGAATTTGCCAG
>JAQQSW010014117.1:0-12174 GCA_028646575.1 Pseudocheirus occidentalis | reverse complement strand
AAAATGAGTTAGAGAAGGAAATGGTAAACCACTCTAGTATCTTTACCAAGAAAACCCCAAATGGAGTCGCAGAGAGTAGGACACAATTGAAATGGCTTAACAACAACATCAGAACTATCCAAGGAGTGCAAGGTAATTTAAAAGAAAAATGAACTCTAGCTAGCTAAGTAGCTGGATAAAGCAATTACTGAGGGCCATGTGCCAAGCATTGTGCTCAGATACAAATAGAAGGAAGCAAGATAGTACTTGCAAGGGGTGTGCTGGAGCCACCTCAAACTGATTCTCAAGAAATACTTGTTAACTCTTCTGTGTAACCTAGAAAATCAGCAAAGTACTAAATATGTGTTTGACTTCTTATTTTGTTGATTGTCTAGACCAGTGGTTCTCAACCTTCCTAATGCCATGACCTTTAAATACAGTTCCTCATGTTATGGTGACCTCCAACCATAAAATTATTTTCGTTGCTACTTCATAATTATACTTTTGCTACTGTTATGAATCTATCTGATATGCAGGATGTATTTTAATTGTTACAAATTGAACGTAACACACAGGTTGAGAACCGCTGGTCTAGACAAAAGAAAGTGATGGAGAAAATGTTAGTAGTCCAGATTAAACTTAAAAGTGTGTTAGTTCATAACATTTTTTTTTCAAAGAGTCAGGATGTTAAACATTTGTTAGTCCATTGCAGGCTTGCCGTCAAGGGAGTTTACATTCTATTATGGAGAGATATTATATTCCACATTGCCAGAACAAGAGGAGAGGATGTTGCTAAGTGACATGGTTTGGATATGGTAGCTGGGTAGTGAGAGAGAGACGTGGTTCCAAATGAAATAAGACAAGAGTTCTATCAGAGCTCAGGGTAGTTTCAGAAGCAAAGCCCATGGGTCCTATGGAGAAGAGCTGAGGATTATGGTTAGATAGGAGGTGTTGGTTGGAGATGGCAATGAAAGTGAAAGGGATACCTAGCACAGGGCATGATAATATACAATATGATATATGATACAGTGTGGTATGGTACTGTATGGAATGGTATGGTATGATACATAATGTAATGCAATGTAACATAACAACATACTATTTTATGGTACATTGTTTCATATTAATTATATTATATTGTATCATATATAATATTATATCATATAATATATTATATCATATCACATTGTATTGTTATGTGATGTTTTGTCATGTCATGTAATATTATGTGTGTATGGGGTGTGTGTGTGTGTGTGTGTGTGTGTGTGTGTGTGTGTGCATGCGCACACGCCTATATGCTCATCCTCAGAGCCTGGCAGTCGTTCCAAGGGTAGAATTCAAGTGCAGAGTTCAGAGTTCCTGTCGAAGTCCAGGAGAGAAGAGAAGAATTGAAATAGCCGCAGTGGTGACTGGGGAAAGGGAATCAGTTAGGAATGAGTTAAGTACCATGCATTTTGAGAGCCCAGATGAAAGTAGATAACATATATTTACAATGAACCCCAAAGAGCACTTTGCCCAAAGTTGCCTGCTCTCACTCTTTTGATACACATAGAAAGTCAGAAGGAGGAGTCGACATGTTTCTCACTCCCTGGTGCCACTTTAGGACCTCCTTCTGGCACCTTCACCCTATTGCTACTTCTCTCTCTTCAACATTTTCTCCATTCTGATCATATCTATGCTTCTGTCATCTCTATGATCTCCAGTTTACTCTCGCTCTTCCCCAGTAAGTTCAGTAGTTGGTTTATACTCTTCTTCACCACCCCAAGTCCTGGCTGTTCTTGTACCCCTGTCTCCCAGTCTCTTGACCTCCTCTTCTTACTTCTCTTATGATTCTGATTTACTTCATCCATCCACAATAGTCATACCTTGCAACTGACTACCCCCTCTATCTCAGATTGAATTTGTTTCCAAGACTAGGATTCCTAGTGTATCTTTTGTCTTCCTGTATCTACTTATAATTCATCTTTTTAGTGCTAAAATATTTCCCTTCTGTTCCTCTTTTCCCAATAATTCTAACATTGAAATATTTGATTAATTTTCATGATACGGCTCCAAATAGTCCATCTCTCTAATTATGTAGTCCCCAATTTTATACCAAAATAGTTTTCCTGGAGTATCACATCCAAGATATGATAGTGTCTTGAGACTTATCAAACTTGATGATTACTGCTGTCTTGTGGTGTTTCATGTGGGGTCAGGGATAATACTATAAAGAACTTAGAAATCATTGCTAAGGATTATGGAATTCTGAGCAAGAAACTGAAAAGCTTGGTGCAATATCCTGGTGTTTTCATTACTACTGTTGATTGAAGGAAGGGTATTCAGAAGAGGATGACAGATTTTGGAAGTGAAAAGCTGGCTAAGAAGGTGGTGTCTGAGAATGAGATTTAGATTTCTGGATGAAGGGATGAAGGACTTTTGGCCAAGGATATAGTATGCCTTCTAATAGCCAGTAAAAAGCATATTTTGCTGGACTCTAGCAAATCTGATTAATAGGATTTCAAACTGAAAAAGGAAGGGGAGGGGAAATGCTGTTCACTTAGATGTGCTGAGTTTGGTCATTTTTGAGAGTTGGAGGTACAATAGAAGAAGAACAACAGACGATAAGGAGACCAGTCATTCAAAGGAGATGACATCCAATGAGATAGTTAACATGACCTGTGACCTCAAATGAACAGAGTATGGACAGTATACAGAGCTAGAGATTCTAATGTAAAGTGGCAAATTTGACTTAATATGATTATGGAACAGTATTATTATAATCAAGAAAATCACAATGTATAAAGGGGACAAGGAAATAGCATTGCATGATAGGAAAATATATTTATGTCAAGAAGACCATGAATCCAGTGAGGCCAATAGGGTAATGTGCATTTGGGGGAGAAACACAGAATGGAATAGCACCATGAATGCTATACTACAGGCTGCTTACTCAGGAGGAGGAAATTGATGGGCAATTCAGGAAATGAATCTGGCCCAGAAGTCTGATGTGGGACTTCAGCTAATGTGATATCAATTGAAGGTCTCTTTTGGCCAAAAGAAGAGGAGTTGCTAAATTCTTAGATTGCTTTAATGGTCATTTCATGCTTTAAAAGTTAGAGGAAGTGACAAAGGGAATAACTAATCTGAATCTGATCCTGGTGAGTAAGAAATTGAATGCGTAAGTAGAAATGAAGAGAATCTTGGGTATAAGTGATTGATCACTTTTTTGAGGAACTTTTTTGAACTGGAAGAGAAGAAAGCCAGATAAAGGTAGGGAATCACAAAAACAAAGGGGAAGGAGTTAAGTATTTATGCAATACCTACTATATGTCGGACACTGTGCTAAGCACTTTTTACAAATACCTCATTTTATTCTCACAACAACTCTACCAGGGAGATGCTATTATTATCCCCATTTTACATTTGAGGAAACTGAATCAAACAGAGGTTAAATGATCTACCCATGGTCACACAGCTAGGAAGAATTTGAGACAGGATTTGAACTCAAGTCTTCCTGACTCTAGGGTCCAACCTTACATCCACTGTGCCGCTATCTGCCTCAGACTTCATGTAGACTAGGAATTGTTGCATTTTTTCCCTTTGTATTCCCATCACATAATTCATTGTCTGGCACACAGTAGGCACTTAATTAATGCTTGTTGATTTGTTGAGTCTTTTTTGCTACATTTATTTGGTTTGGTGATGGTAAACATGACTACTCTTTACACAGAACCACATTGTGACTCTCCGCCCTCCTCTTATCATATGCTCTTATCTTGTATAATTCATCTCTATGTTTATAAAAAACCTTCAGTTTTCCTACTCACCTCTTTATATACTCACAGGTAGCTTTGATCCATTGAAATGAAGTATTGGTTTTTTCTTCTCTTCTGTAACTCTCTCTTCTTTCATCTTTTTCCATATCTTTATATTTTCTTTTTTTGGTGGCAGTGACTTGAGAGGAGAAGAAAATACGTTCTTGATCATTCCAACATATAATTGAAAAATGAGTTTTCATTGGTTTATAAATCAATAATACTACTCTGAAGGTGACTAAAGTGGTTTTTCACATGTCTACTCTTTTTATGGTAAACTGACTACAGAACTGACCTTTGAGTCAAGAAGACTTATATTCAAATCCTTCCTGTAACACATACTAGATGTAAGACTCCTAGATCAATTATTTCACCTTTTAGTCCCTCAAATAACTCTCTAAAACTCTGAACTGCAGAGTAGGAGCTGACCTGCCCTAGGAGAGAGTGTTTCTTCACTGGGAGTTCTATTCACCAATGAAATCACAGTTCTGGTCTCAAAAGCCCAAACTAACCTTTTCATAGGATTTGCACATGGATGCAGTTTTAGAGATCATGGAGTCTGTGATCTGCAAGGAAGAAACTGAGGCCCATAGAGGTAAAGTAGTTTAAACAAGGTCAAGTAGAAGGGCTAGAATATGAATCCAGGTCCTCTGAGTTTCAAATTCATTCCTCTTGCCCCATCACCATATACCTTCTCAGAAAATGTAATCAATCCAACCAACCACAAAACAAATGAAAAAAACAAAGGATGTCGTAAATGTAGATGCTATCAGAGTATTTATAGATCATTGATAGCCAGCCTCTTGTTAAAGGACAGAATAATGAAAAAGAAAGCCATGCTCCTAGAGCCCCTATAATACATGCAGGCTCCTAGCTCTTTCATCCAACGTGTGGTGGAAGAGCATGTAGACCCACAGAACAGCCGAGTATTTTTCTACAGGGTGTTTTATTTGTAAAGCCACATGGAGAGTAGGCATCAATTTCCACATCTCACAAGTATGTGGTAGACATTGGATGGCAAAAGCCTGTGGTCTTCAGAGAGGAAATTCCATGTAATCTCCAGCATTCATTAGACACCATTTCCTCCATTTGGGGATTTAGATCTGGGCAGCACAGGAGGCTCAGTTTATGGTCTCAGGAATAATCACTCACTTACTTGCCCAGGATGAATTACAATTTATGTTGGGCAAATAGAAAATGTGGGCAATTGGCCCTTTAAAACTGCCTTTAAAGCTAACTGGGTATTTAGCTGGCTTGAGGCATAGTGTGATGAGGATTATGGGACTGATTCACTTCTTATTTCTTATGTTGATACATATAAAGCATCTGTACTTGAGCTCAGTCAGCTGCTATTACTAGTTATACTTATCAGACTATCTTAGAGTCTCCTGTCCTTGACACACTTAAGTGGGGCCATGTTTTTTTATCCCCCAAACTAAAATCTGATAAGGCTAAAGACTAGTGCAGTAACAAGACAGTCAGTCTGGTGATAGTTATGCTAAATAAGGGTCAGTCCTTTTGATTAGCAACATTAGAAAAAATTATATTTCATACATTTTATTATGTGTGAAATTCTGTGGAAGAACATAGGGTGGATCATAGGATCAGTTTCAGAGTCAGGAAGGACCTAAGCAGGTCATCTAATGCAAACCCTCATTTTATAGATGAGAAAACCGAGACCCAGAGCAATTTTTTTTGGTACTTTTTTAAAAATAAAAGCCTTGACCAAAGTCCTAGTTTGATATCTTGTTGTAGCATGGAGGTAATCATCAATTCTTGGAGGCAGAGCTGGTGATATTCTCAATCCCTGTTGTCTATAGAATTTTCTGACTAAGTTTGGAGAGTATCTTCCACAAGGGGTCCACAGAATGAATTTTCCAACCGCAACATTGATAATTTATAGGACATGGAGAAGTTATGGTTTGGGTCTGTGAAGGAAGGACCTACACAGGATCTACAAATAAATTCCTAAGTCAATTAACAAACATTTATTAGGCACCCGTTGAGAAGATATACTTATGTAAGGAAACCCAGGAATCCAAATTAGCAAACATGGCAGACCCCTCCTGGATCATTGCCTTATAGTGAAGGAGCTTGCGAAGCTTAATGAAACTATGAGGTATGCTGTGCAGTATTACCCAAAATGGACAGGTCCTAGTAAAGAGTTCAGACAAAAGGTAGATCCATTGGAGACAGAAATGACAAACCACTCCAGTATCTTTACCAAGAAAACCCCATGGGTGGAATTAAAATTATAAAAGAGACAGACGGATGACATTGGAAGATAAGTCCCTCAGGTTAGAAGGTATCTAACACATTACTGGGGAAGAATGGAGGACAGTTACAAGTAGTTCCAGAAAAGAATAATATGACTAGGCCAAAGTTGAAAAGAAGATCTGTGGAATTGTCTGGTGATGAAAGGAAAGTCTGATGTAGCAAAGATCAGTATTGCATAGGAACCTGGAATGTAAGATCCATGAAGCAAGGCAAGCTGTTTGTGGTCAAATGGGAGATGAAATTTAAATTATGCTGTCTTGGGTATCAGTGAACTTAAATGGATGGGAATGAGTGAATTTAATTCAGGTGATCATTACATAGGATAGGTACTTAACAGAAGTAAAAGAGATTAAGAAGAAATGGAAAATATATATATAGAAGAATTATACAAGAAACATCTTAATATCACTGATAACCCTGATGGTGTGGTTTCTGATCTAGAGCCATGTATCCTGGAGAATGAAGTTAAGTGAGCCTTAGGAAGCATTGCTAACGATATAGCTAGTGGAGATGATGGAAATCCAGATGAGCTATTTAAAATCCTAAAAGATGAGGTTGTTAAAGTGCTGTATTTAATATGCCAGTAATTTTGGAAGGTACAGTAATGGCCACTGGATTGGAACAGATCAGTTTATGTCACAATTCTTAAAAAGGGCAATGCCAAAAAATGTTCAATTTGCTGAAGAATTGCATTTATTTCATATGCCAGCAAGATTATGCTTAAGATTCTGCAAGATAAACTTCAGCAGTGTGTAAACCAAGAATTACCAGAAGTGCAGGCTATTTTTCAAAGAGAGAGAAGAACTAAAAACCAAATTGTCAATGTTCTTTGGATTATGAGAAAATAAGGAAGTTCTAGGAAAATATCTACTTTTTCTTCCTTGACTGTGTGGGTCACAACAAAATGTGGCAAGTGCTCAAAGAGATGAGTGTGTCAGATAATCTTATTTGTCTCCTGAAGAACCTGTCTGTGAATCAAGAAGCAACAGTCAGAAATGAACATGAAACAAGTGATTGGTTTAAGATTGGGAAAGGAGTATAACAAGATTATATATTGTAACCTTGCTGATTTAGCTTATGTGCAGAGTACATCATGCAAAATTCCAAGCCAGATGAATTAAAATCCAAAATTAAGGTTGCCAGGAGAAATGTCAACAATCTCAGATAAAGAATTGATACCACTCAGATGGCAGAAAGTGGAGAATTAAGAAATCTCTTAATGAGGTTGAAAGAAGAGAGTGCAAAAGCTAACCTGAAGCTTAACATTAAAACAAAACAAAAACATACAAAAAAATATTAAGATTATGGCAACTGGTCCCATCACTTCCTGGCAAACAGAAAGAGAAGAAATGGAAGCAAAGTCAGAATTTATATACTTGGGTATATAGTAGTAGTAGTATATATATGACTGTGTAGTAGTACTATATGACTATGAGAGATGGAATGTAAGGAAAGCTGAATGCTGGAGAATCAACACTTTCAAATTGTGGTGCTCGAGAAGACTTTTGAGTCCCTTGAAACAGCACGATCAAATCAGTCAACACTTAAAGAAATTTTTGTTGTTGTTCAGTCATTTCAGTTGTGTGACTCTTCAAGGTCCTATTTGGGGTTTTCTTGGCAAAGATGCTGGAGTGGTTTGCCATTTCCTTCTCCAGCTCATTTTACAGATGGGGAAACTGAGGCAAATAGGGATAAGTGACTTGCCCAGGCTCGCACAGCGAGTAAGTGTCTGAGGCCAGATTCAAAGTCAGGTCCACGGACTCCAGGTCCAGTACTCTATCCATTGCACTATGTAGCTGCCTGTTGAAGAATTAATGCATGTTATTCATTGGAAGGACAAATACTGAAGCCAAAGCTGAAATACCTTGGCCACATAATGAGAAGATTGAACTCATTGGAAAAGATCCTGCTGTTAGAAAAGATTGAACGCAAAAGGAGTAGATGACAGAGGATAAGATGAAGAGATGGTGTCATGGAAGCAATGAATATAAGCTTGGACAGACTTTGGGAGATAGTAAAGGATAGAAGGGCCTGGTGCGCTATGGTCCATAACAGGGATGGGGAAACTGCAGCCTTGAGGCCACATGTAGCCCTCTAGGCCCTCAGATGGAGAAGAAATCTGAATCCAAACTTCACAGAACAAATCCCCTTAATAAAAGGATTTGTTTCATAAAACTTGGACTTGGTCAAAAGCCTGTACCCAAGGATCTAGAAGGCCACATGTGGCTTTGAATCTGTGGGTTCCCCCACCCCTGCCTTAGGTTGTAGAATCACAGATTTTGGAGCTGGAAGGAATATTAGGGATCATTTCTCTCAGTCCCTGAATTTTCTGTATACAGGATAGTACATAAGGCACTCGTACTGTCTCATCTCAGATGACAGTTCCTGGAATAGTACTTTTCCCATTATATATCTTTATCTCTGTCAATATATATTTTGCCTATAGGAGCTGTCAATTTAACTCCTGGTATAAATTTAAGCTGGAAGGAATCTCACAGGTCTTTTAGTGCAGTCCTTTCATTTTACAGATTAGGAATTGATGTGGGCTCTGATTCCCTTCTTTTTCAGGAGTACCCAATGGCATTTAAGACGGGCTGAAATTTTCTAGTTATCAGTTTTAGGAAGTGGTAAATTAACAAAAAAAGATATTATATATATATGTATATGTATACACACACATACATATATGTCTGTATATAATTCAGTAATTTTTACCATTATTAGCCACATCAGGGCATTTGATGGTTGCATATTTCAGTCACTACAAACAACTGCTTTCATAACATCTCCTCCTTTGCTTCCTCCCATAGTTTCAAACTAAAATCTATGAACCTTAGAGAGAGATACGCACAGAGATCTCAGTAGAAGAGTTGGCTTTTGAGACTATTTTCTCAGTCACTTAGTTAGAGAGTAATTAACAAGACCATCTTTCCCCAAATTTTGGTCAGTCTGCTGTGCTTATAAAGCACTTACGGTTTGGGGGGAGAAGTACTTTATTGAGTCAAAGCACTATGTGGTTATAAAAAGATACACATAATAGTGTTTCTTGGCTAATAAAGTATGAAGAAATGAGTAGCAATATGTGGTGTGTGGGTCCTGGTACTGTCACTGATAGGAATCTTGGACCATGCTTCTCTTGTTTTCATCTATCTCAAATATGAACTTAAGACAGAACATGTATTTTTGGTTCAAGGAACCCACAGCCCTTGTTATGCTCAGGGACATTCCCTACTCAAATCTGATACCAAATAGACAAACACTCCGGTTCCTTGGCTTCCTAGCTTTTCCTAAAAGCCATAGCATCCTCCCTCAAAAGGAAGGTTGGGAAGCGAGGGGTACATCGTCATAAAGAAAGGTTCAGATTTCCTCTTCCCCAACAGTTGAACTGTACACACTGAACAATATAAACTGCTCTGAATTCTCAGGTCGAACCTTGTTTTGCATGCAATTCAAAAGCCACAAAAATGGCAAGTTCTCATATGCAGTGAAGGCAAATGCCAAATAAACAGCTAAGACCTCAGCTGAACAGAGATGCTCAGGGATTAAAAGGCAGAAAGAGATTAAACCCAAAGGGTCTGTGGGAGAGCTATATGTTGCTGGCCTTCATAATACCATTGATGAATCAAGCTTTGCATAAAATAGTTTATTGCAATCATTTTGAAATAATGGGTATTTAAAGTCTGCAAATCATCTTGCCCCTGTTAACCTCATGCATTACCATCTTTGACGAAGGTACTATGAGTGTTTTCATTATCCCATTTTATAGGTGAGGACATTGAGGATCAGATATCAAGTAACTTCCATAGGATCACATAAGTAGGAAGGATCAGAGGCAGGATTTGGACCCTACTCTTCCTGATTTTGAGATCCAGTATTTTTCTAATATTAATAGTTGGCATTTATATGGGCAGATAGTGCTGGGCCTAGAATCAGGAAGACTCATCTTCCTGAGTTCAAATCTGTCCTTGGACACTTGCTAGTTGTGTGACCCTGGGCAAGTCATTTAATCCTACTTGCCTTGATTTCTTCATCTGTAAAATGAACTGGAGAAGGAAATGGCAAACCACTCTAGTATCTTTGCTAAAAAAAAAAAATCCCCAAATGGGCTCACAAAGAGTCAGAAACAATTAGCAAATATCAAGGAACTCTTCCTCTCCCTAAGTCACTATCCAGTAAATGGCTATTAACATGTTAAAGAACTTCTAGGTAGAAGAAAGAAGGTTTTTGGATCATCCTCATATTTGATATTTGTGTGATTTTGCATATTCCTGCCCATGGGCAGGAATCTTAGGAACAGTCAGCTAGTCAATTAATATTTATAAAGTGCCTACTATGTGATAGTGCTGAGCCCTGGGGGTACAAAGAAAGGAAGAAAGCAGTCTCTGCTTTCAGAGAGCTCACAGTCAAATGGGGGAGACAATATGCAGTTACATGCTGTACAAACATGCTGTATAGGAAGGACAAATTGGTAAGTCTTAGGGGAAGGCATTAAGATTAAGGAGAAATGGGAAAAGCTTATTACAGAAGGTGGGTCTTTAGTTGAGATTTAGAGGAAGCCAGGAAAGCAAGGACCATAGATTTAAAGCCAAGAGACCTTATAGGTTATCTAGTTCAGCCCAATCATTTTACTTATTTCAGAAACATTGAAATGACTTGTCTAAGGTCATGCAAGGCAGTCAGTAGTAGAAGCCAGATATGAACCCAGCTATCCTGACTCTCTTACTACTGCTTTTGTTCCCTTGTCCCACATGGCCCTTGCTGGTACTTGTGCAAAGCTGCTCATTCACTCAGCTTATTCTCTCTCTCCAAGGTCCTTCCATTCTCTGCTCTGGCTGAGCTGATCTGCAGCTGTGTGTTATCTAAATTGTATCTACATAGCTAGCATTCCTTTGAACCTGAAGCTGTAATTCATTTAAAGGTTATCAGATGGGGACCAATATTAAGGGAATAGGAATGTCCAAGTCATGTGGCCTTTGGCACAAAGGAGTTAAAGTAGAAAGACTTCAATTTGGGAGGGGAAGAGGAACATTTCTATTTGGATTTGATATCAGCAGGATTCAGGAAGGGGGAGTGAAGTAGCCTCTGGAGAGAGATTTTGGCAAAGGGGGATAGATTTAGAGTTAGAAGGAAACCTAGAAGTTGTTGAACCTACCCCTCTTATTTTACTGGTGAGGAAACTGAGGTACAGAGTGGAAAAATGATTTCCTTAATTTCGCAGTGCTTTAATCAACACTCTAAAACTATAAGTTGTAGAAGACAGGTCAACCTGCATTAGTAAAGAGAATCTCTTCACCTAAGAGTTCCAGTATGAATGAAATCAAAAGTCTTGTTCCTATCCCTATCCTTTATAGTTTCATAACTGGAAAAAAAGGGAGGAGGAGAAAGACAGAAGGACAAGCAAGATAGTGCCAAAGGTAGGATTTGAAACCACCTCTTTCTGACTTCAAGTGTTCTAGACATTACTTCATGCTACCTCTAGTATGTGTCTCCTCAGTTTTTCCATCTGTAAAATGAACTTGTTGAACTAGGTTATTCTTGAGACTACATCTAGCTCAAGATCTATGACATTTCTCCCTCTTTTTAGACCCATAGAGTCTATGAAAATTATGAACTTAGAACCTTGTTCATTTGACCCTAGAAAGAAGAAAGGACAAAAGGGAAGACAAACAGCAAAATATAAGTTTGAGAGAAGCAACCTCCTCTGAGCAGTCTGTGGCCCATCTTGTCACAAACAGCAACTGACTGTATGCTACCCAGCTGCAAAATTCATTTGCCTTTAATGAGTCAAACCAAAAAAGTCTCCAGAGTTTTCATTGACCTCCAATGAATAATCTCTAAAGGTCAAAGAGAAAATTCTCAGGACACACTCTGGACTCATCAGGCTTCTTTACAGAATAATTCCAGCATTCTCTGCTCAGAAAGGGGGAGAGAAAGGAACATGACTGTTGCCTTTTATTTACTGTTGTTTTTTTTAAATGTGTTTTATTGGTAAAAGATGTTCTTTGATGTTGGAAGAAAGGAAGGAAGGAAGGAAGGAAGGAAGGAAGGAAGGAAGGAAGGGAGGACGCAAGGAGGCAGGGAGGAACGAAAATAACCTTGACATAAATATGTTCAATCAAAA
>JAQQSW010014116.1:0-12174 GCA_028646575.1 Pseudocheirus occidentalis | reverse complement strand
AACAGAGAATAGAACAAGTAGGGGGTGGAATAGGGAGGGGGGGAAATATACAGGTGCTGGGGTAGGGAGATCTATCTTGCCCTACCAGAAAGTCAGAGGGTTGATGGGGGAGGCTATAGGAGAGAGCTGATTGGGGGAGGGGGTATACAGTGGGATCACTGTTTTGGGGTGGTAGGTAGGGGAAAGATGGGGAGAAAATTTGTAAATCAAAATCTTATGGAAATGAATGATGTAAACTAAAAATAAACAAAAGTTTATTTTGTTTTGTTTCACTTTGGGTTAACAAAGTGGATTAGCAAACCCATTTCTCTCCAGTAACCAAAGCTGTGATGACCTAGTGAGTGAGATGAACCAGTAGGTAATCCTTTTCACTTCATTACTAGACAGTAAGTCCTGAAGACAAGGATGATGCAGTTTTTGTTTTCATGTCCTCAGCACTATGCACAGTATTTTATCCATAGTAGGTACCTAATAAATATTTGCTTGGTTATTAACTTGTGTCACAATTTAAAAACAAAACAAAGAAAGTACAACTTGCTGCCAGTACTCAAGAGGACTGAGCTGAATAGGCCTAGATCCCAGTAAGTAGCCAGCTTAGGAGCACATAACCTCCCCAGAACAGAAATAGGAACACTCTGAGGGGTCTTATTTTTTTTTTATCCTTCTCTTTCTTCTTGGGCAAAGCTGCTGTGTACTTCTGCTTTCTGACTAGGACTTCTGGTTTGTTTTTTAAATACGATTTTAGTTTTCCCAATTTCATGTAAAGACAATTTTTAACATTCATTTTTATAAGATTTTGAGTTCCAAATTTTTCTCCTTTTCTCCTTCCTCTCCCATCTCGCTAAGACAGTAAGCAGTTTTATATAGGTTATATATGTGCAATCATATAAAACATGTTTCCACATTAGTCATGTTGTGAAAGAAACAAAAGGAAAAAGAACTACAAAAATAAAGAAAGTGAAAATCATATGATTCCATCTTCATTCAGACTCCATCATTTCTTTCTCTGGATATATACAACTTTTCCATCATGAGTATTTGGGAATCTTCTGGGATCACTGTATTGCTGAGAAGAGCTAAGTCTTGTTCACCGCACAATGTTTTTCTTCCTGTGTAAAATGTTCTTCTGGTTCTGCTAATTTCTACTCAGCTTCATTTCATGTAAGTCTTTCCAGATTTTTCTGAAATCCACCTGTTCATAACTTCTTATAGCACAGTAATATTCCATTACATTCATATAACACAGCTTGTTTGGCCATTCCCCAATTGAAGGGCATCCCCTCAATTTCTAATTCTTGACAACAACAAAAAGAGCTGCTATAAATAGTTTGTACCTGTGGGTCCTTTACCCTTTTGTATGATCTCTTTGGTATACAGACCTAGTAGTGGTACTGCTGGGTCAAAGGGTATGCACAGTTTGATTGCCCTTTGGGCACTGTTCTGCTTAGGACTTCTCTCCTTCCTAGTACAAAATGGAGTAGAAAGTAGCACCAGGCATCTGGAAGTTAGAAAAGCAAGGCAGATGGTAAACCCTGGTGATCCTCTATCTCGCTGAATGAAATAGACTTGATGACCCCTATCTAAGAGAATTCATATGAGCACTCAAGTAGCCTGACTGGATTCTGGGTGGCCTGAGTTGGAGTAAGGGGAAAAACAGAGAAAGCAAGAGAAAACAGGTAATAGCCCTTTCAGGGTGATGGGTCTTCCTGCCTTCCTAATAGCTTTGAGTGGCATGCAACTTGTGCCTTGGTTAGGATTTCAATAAGAAGCTCAACAAGGGCAGAGGAAGGAATTCTAGGTGGGAATGTGGGAATCTTCAAGGCACCAAATGCTTTCAAATATATGGAATGCCTTACAAGAACGCTGGGTTACTTTGTTAGAAGATTCTTCCCCAGGGGTAGCTTCCCTCATGTTTTTGAGTCTCCTCGCAAAACCTCAAGAACCAGAGGTACACGAAAGAAAATAGTTTGGCAACTCTTGTTGCATGCAATAGTATAGGATGTATATGACCTCAGAGGTGATGCAGTTTAATAACTGAACAAACATTTATTAGGTACCTACTATGGATAAGATACTGTGCTTAGTGCTGAGGATATAAAAACACGAACTGCATCATCCTTGTCTTCAGGGAACTTACTGATTAGTAATGAAGTGAGAAGGACTACCTACTGGTTCATCTCACCTACCAGGTCATCACAGCTTTGGTTACTGGAGGGAAATGGGTTTGTTAAGCAAACCATTGGCTAGTGAAATCACATACGTATTTTGTTGGGCTTACCTAATGTTAGATCTGGAAGGGACTTCTGTTGTCAAGTCATTTCAGTTACGTCTGACTCTTTGTGACCCCATTTTGGGTTTTCTTGGCAAGGATACTGAAGTGGTTTGCCCTTTCCTTCTCCAGCTCATTTTACAGTTGAAGAAACTGAGGCAAATGGAGTTCAGTGACTTGTCCAGGGTCACACAGCTAGTGTGTCTGAGGTTATATTATAACCGACAAAGATGAATCTTCCTGACTCTGGGCCTGGCACTCCATCTACTACACACCTAGTTGAAGGGATTTAGAAATCATCTAATTCAGATGTCTTATTTTACATATTCTGAGACCAAGAAAGAAAGAGTTTCCACAAGATCAAGCAGCTATTAAGAGGCAAAATTGTGACTTGAACCCAGGCCCTGTGACTACAAGTTCAATGTGCATTTCATCATGAAATGTGCTAGTTCATATTTTAAAAGGGCCATTAGGGAAGTCCACTCCACCATGGTTTAGTGAAGAGCTGCTCTCAGTTAACTCTATTACCCACATGAATAAGCATTGCATAGAACTGAACGTGGAGTTAGAAAGATACAGTTTAAATCCAGCTTCAAACTCTTCCTAGCTCTGGGATGCTGGAGGGGTTGATTAATCTCTCTTGTCCTCTGTTTTTCCCCTGTAAAACGATGTTATATTACTAACTTACCCCCAAAATGTTGCGAGGATCAAATGACATACATAAAGTGCCTTGCAAACCTTAAAGCGCCATATTAAATGCCATCTATTATTAGTAATACTCATCTAAGGTAAAGACTGAAACATAGTATTTTGACTTGTCTCTCTAATTTCATTGTGTTATAGAAGAGATGATCAGGTGACCCCTCAAATTGCTGGCCTGGGGCACCTCTCCTGAATCTGGACATGTACTCTGGTTCCTTGCTGAGATAACACTAGAGACTCTGATCCCCCAGAGACAGCAACTCAAGGTTTCTTCTGATCACCTTTGATATGTATGACTGGTCTGAAGGCTATTACCCAAATTTTGCATCTCTTATGAGCACCAAATATAATGCTCTATAACCAATCAACAAACCTGTATTAAAGATACATACTTAGTAAATGTTGGTTATATTAAAATTTAACATATGTTTGAAAGTTTTGTCATATTTAATGAGTACCATGAGTACATGATTATCATAGAACTTTAGGTCTGTGTTCTAAGGTCCCTTGAAGCTCTAACATTCTGTATTTTACTAGGTACTTAGATGGTAGAGAGGGAAGAGGGTCTTAGATCATGTACCATAGGGTGGCAGGGTCAGAATCTCAGAACTGGAAGGGATCTTAGAGGGCATCCAGTCCAATCTGTACCTGACAGGAATCCCCTCTATGACAACTCTGAAAAACTTGTTTTCCATCATCAACAGTTCTTTCAACCAAATCTGCTATGGCATGGTTTCTAGTCCATTTATGAATCTGGTGGCTCTCCTCTGGGAAGCTTGTCAGTTCCCTTCCTATAATGTCAGATCTGGAAGGAACCTTAGTACATAAACTATCCCAACTAGGAGAGAGCTTAGAACATAGTCTCTAGAGCTCTTACAGCACAAACTGTCACAGCTGGGAGAGATCTTTGGACAGAGCTAGAAGGGGTTTCAGAACAGAGAATGCTAGAATCACAAGGAACCTCAGAACACAGAATGTCATGACTGTGAGAGGACTTAGAACATAGAACCTAGAACATTGGAGTTCAAAGGAACTTTAGGGACAATCTAGTCTAGTGTCTTCATTTTATACACAAGGAGACCAAAGGCCAGAGAAGTGAAGGAAGTGGTGGTGGCCCAAATCCACTGTAATGAGTTAGTAGTAGAATTGTTACTAGAACCCAGGTTTCTTGAATGAATTTATCATTATCAATCAGTAAATAGGTATTTATTGAGCACTTACTATGCTGAACACTGGGGACACAAAGAAAAAGTAAAATATATATTTTCCACCACATCAGGCAAACTCTTCCATCCCTGCATGGAGCTGGCAAGGTAAATGAGTGTTGGCACCCCTGGCACTACCTCTCCCATGAGGTTTTTTCCACTTCAAACATGTTAAGTTAACAGGCTCCAGGTTTTATTTCTTTCTCTAAAGTGTAAAGCTCAGTTATTGATACTGCAAAAGTGTCTCTTCTGAAGTTTCCCTGGGAACACACAGAAATTAAGTAAGAATAATCAAACTCACACACATGCCTATATGGGTTTCTGGAAAGGTCAAAGGAGGTGACATGTGGAAGATGGCATGGTATTATGCAATGAAAAGCACCCCTTTAACATGGCCCCTCCATAAAGAAAGGGCACTGTTCCCTGGAAAATGGAGGTGGGGAGAGACCAAGGGCCAAAGCTCAAAATCATGACCAATCAAAGCTTTCAGCAGTCTCTTCCATGAAGATGGTAACTCCCCAAGGGCACATTTGGAGTCCTGCTCAGCGCTTCCTTACGATCAGGCCTTGATGTCTAGCCTAGTAGATCTGGTATGAGGACACCTGGGTTCGACCACCAGTGTGGAGCCTCACTCCCCATGTGTCCTTGGGTAAATCTCTCCAGACCTCAGTGTTGTTTTCTCTTTTTCCTCCTTCTTCTCTGAAATAATGATAATAATTTAATCTTGCACTAGCTATATCACTGGGTTGTTATGAAGAAAGCCATTTGTAAACCTTTCAGTTCTATGGCAACGTGAATTGTTGTTGTTGTTGTTGGAGTCAGGGTGAAAGGGTTTGTGGGGACATAGTCAAGTAATCTCCCTGGTCCTCAGTTTTCTCATCTGTAAACTGAAGTAAAAACCCTCATACTTCCTTACAGAGTTGTGATGAAAGTACTTTGCAAACTTTGACTAGAAATGATTAACTTCTCAGCAAACACTTGGCATAATTATTTTCACCTCTGATACTTACTACCTGTGTGACCCTGGGTAAGCCACTTAACTTTCCTGGACCTCAGTTTCCTCATCTGTAAAATGAAAGGACTGGATAAGGTGACCTCAGAGAAACACTTCCATTTCTAGATTTGTGTTAGGTTGGCAGATACAGAAAAGGTTATTACTCACATGTGGCAGATTCAATTGCATAATCTTTTATTTAAGTCCTGTGCTGAGGATGTCTCTTAGAGATAGCATAAGGAGCTACTTGTTCACTCAACCCTAGCTAATTTCCACTGATGTCATATCCAGTGTGGGGGGGCAGGAAACAGATTACCAAAAAAAAAAAAAAGACTTCATGAAAGTTTCGTAATTGGTTTAAACTATGTTAAACTATACTATAATTCTAAGTATTAAAGCATAGAATAGTAACATGGAAACCTAGTACAGTGGAAAGGAGTCAGAAGATTCAGATTCAAATCCTTGGGAAAGTCATTTAAATTCTCTGGGTCTCAGTATCTTCAGCTGTAAAATGGGCATTGGAAAGGGGATTGGAAATGAGACAACTGAGAATCCTTTCAGCTCTAGATCTATCTTTGAAACACAAGCATGCTATAGGAGAGAGCAGATTGGGGGAGGGGCTATACAGTGGGATCACTGTTTTGGGGTGGTGGGCAGGGGAAAGATGGGGAGAAAATTTGTAACTCAACATCTCATGGAAATGAATTATATGAACTGAAAAATAAGCATGGCAGAGGTAGAAGGGACCTTAGAATATAAAGCATTGAATGGTGGGATCTTAGAACAAAATCTTAGAACAAAACATGAAATGTTATCACATGAAATACAAACTCTCCAGCTTGGCATTGAAAGCCTTTTACAATCTCTCGCCAGCCCACCTTTCCAGGCTTCTTTTCTATACCTCCCCCTTTTTACATCCCAGACAATCACACTTGCTGGCTATTTCTCACATAGAGAGTCCTAACTCCCATCTGTATGCATTTTTACACTCTTACTCCAAGCTCTTCCCAGGTGCCATACTTAGAAGAAGCCTTGGCTGCCACCCCCCTCCAAATAGTTATTAATTTTCCCTCCAACATCTTCAAATCATTCTGCATAAAAGATATTATGTGATAGAACTGTTTACATATTATATCACGTCCCCCAGTGAGTCTGTGGTTTCTTTTGTCTTTTTATCCCCAGACACTTCACTTAGCAGGCATTTGAAATATGTCTGTTCAATTAAATTGAAGGACCATTAGAAAAAACTGTTCAGAGCTGAAAGGGGCTTTACTGATCAAAGACCTAAAAAAACTAAAGGAACAAATTTCTAATGGTTTAATTTTAGACTAGATCTTGTTAGATTATCAAAGGATATTTGTTTGGATGGGGAAGGTGAGGGATAGGGTCTGAGGAGACTGCTACTAGAAACCCCTACTATCGCTCCATTTAAACAGCCCACTTGTAAGGTAGTCCTTAACACTAGGTATTATACAATGATCACAAGTAGAAGGGGGGAAAACTCCACCTGAAGAAGAAGTAAAAAGTAATGCTAATGAATAATGAAGCAAAACTGATTATTTAAATTAATTCAAGCACATCCAAAGCCTGAAAACATGAATTTATCACCATGGGAATTTCTGTAGCCCCGTCTTCTCAGGTTTTCAGATATTAACTAGAAATCCAGGGTGTCTCTATTCAATGAAAGGCAAGCATGTTCTTGGTACAATTTTAATCCACAAACATTGATAATCGGCCTACTATGCACATAGTCCTGGGGATACAACCATGTAAAAGTGTAGCCCCCAGCCTCAAGAGCTTACACAGGTCTGTGTGTAGTTCAGTGCTTTGTAAACATGATACGAGAGAAAGAATACTGATTCTAAAGACTAGAGACCTGAGTTCTAATCTTGATTCTGGCATTTACTACCTCTGTGGCCTTAGACAAGTCACTTAATCTTTCTGTGCCTCAGTTTCTTCATTTATGAAATTAGGGTGTAGTATTAGATGGTCTTTAAGGTTCCTTCCAGTTCTGAATTGATAAACTTTAAAGTATTATTACATACATGGCATTATTATTATTATTATTATTATTATTAATTATTCCAATAAAATTCTCTTATCCTTCATAGTGTGATGCAAATGATCCTGAATTCTTAGAAGCTCCATCTATGGAGCACAAGTTCCTGCAGGTCCTACCAAAGTGGAAAAGCTTTGAGTAGAGGACCTTTGATGGATTGTATATCTGTTGTCTCAGCTGGATTCCAGAAAATAGCTCTTCTGACCATAGCAACCCATGAAGGCTATATTCTAAGGCATACAGAAGAGCTACAATCTACATCAAGGGAAAATGCTCCCACAGACTCTGGTGACTGATTGAGTGCAAACTAACATATCCAGTCCACCATATCTATCTGGCCCTGGTCCCCAAACCATGCTATGTTTCCACATCCATGCAGCCATCTAGCTACCATTTAGGTATCTGCCAGGGCACATGTAATCTACTTTCACTCATCTTCCCCATCCCTTTGTCACTGAGTTTTACCTCTTGTTCTTGGAACAATAATCAAACCAATAATACTATTGCTTCTATAAAGGGCATATCAGTTGACTGCCTTATGGATCAAATTATCATCCCTGTGACTTGCCAGACCAAACTCTTCTCCCTGGCCACCACTTCCTTGTAGGTCTTGTCTTCCCTTTCAGGAAATGGATTCATTCTCTGTCTCTCTCTGTCTCTATCTCTGTCTCTCTCTCACAAGAGCTCGCCTGGAATACAGTACTTAATGATGTTTTTTTCAGTCATTTGTTTTAATAGCCTAATAGATGGGTGAGGAATACATGCAAACTATTATAATAAATGACTCTTTCATTTCAAGGAAGTGCCCCCAGGCCAGCTATACTCAGTCCTTTGTTTCTCTCTGGATCTCATTCCAGACTCTCCAGACTTCTTCTTCCACTACAGCCCATCAGCCTTCTCATCCCTCAGCTGCTTAGGCCCCTTCCTCTCACTGGTTTAATCTCCAAAATAGGAACGTCCCTAGGTCAGTTACATTTACTTCTTCATTTTTTTATGGGCCCCCCTCCTATGTCTCTGAACTTCTTCTTCCACCATTCCCTTATGCGGGTTACTCACCTCCCCACACACACTTTTCAATTTACTTTTGGGTGTTGTCTTCCTTCAATGGAATGTGCCCTTCCCAAGAACAAGGCTTACTTTTCTTTCTGCTTTTATTTGTGTCTCCAGTGCTTAGGACAGTGCTGATCACATAGTAAATATTTGTTGATTTGAATGCAAGGTATTCTTAGGCATGTGCCTAAGAGAGGTCAAACAGAGAGGGATAAATTATAAAATGCTGGAATAGTATGTGTGGGGGTCCTTTAGCTGAGAGATCAAGGGAAACTTTATGGAGAAGGTGGGTACCAAGCTGGGCTCAACCAAAAGAGGATTTTCCACAGACTAA
Source organism: Pseudocheirus occidentalis (assembly GCA_028646575.1). Lineage (NCBI taxonomy): Eukaryota > Metazoa > Chordata > Mammalia > Diprotodontia > Pseudocheiridae > Pseudocheirus > Pseudocheirus occidentalis. The sequence goes on along the minus strand of JAQQSW010014116.1, from coordinate 3,561 downwards.
GATGATGAAGGAAAGGTGGAAGGGAGGAAAATCTGTTCTAACCATTGCTATTGCATTCAGTTGTTTCAGTTGTTTGGGGTTTTCTTGGCCAGATACTAGAGTGATTTGCCATTTCTTTCCCAAGATAATTCTACAGATGAGGAAATTGAGGCAAACCGGCATAGTGACTTGCCTAGGGTCACACAGATAATAAGTTTCTAGGGCTGGATTTGAATTCATGTCTTCCTGAACCCAGGTCCAGAGTTTTATTCACTGTGCCCCCTAGCTGCCCCCTTCTTTAAAGCATTAGGAAGAACATATGCGAACACACAGAGGCCTGAGGTCAAGACGAGCGAATTCCAAGCAGTCCAGTGAGGCTAAGGAGGACAAGGGAGGTGACTTAAAAACTGAGGAACTTACTACTCTACTGTTCATAGACATGAAGGGTGTGTGTGTGTGTGTGTGTGTGTGTGTGTGTGTGTGTGTGTGTATACCAGTTGATGGTGAGTAGGTGCTGTCCATGGTCCAAATCCATAAGCTGCTATTCAGGTGCTGAAATTGGTGTCTGCAAGTCACACACTGATCTCTGGCAGCTGTGTGTAATTAGCTACAGTCTTATCCTCAACATCCCAGTGTGCTTTAGACAGCTTTTTATAAAGCCCAAGCATTTTGAGCAAGCCTTGATGGATAGATTGGCACTTGCCCCTCCTCCAGCTCACTGGGAGAGCCTACTCTGAGTGCCTGCTTTGGCACAGGTTCAAAGGATCACAGGAATAGCTTCAGACACAGAAAGAAAAGTACAGATATTCTAGTCCAATCCTCTCATTTTACAGATGACAAAAGTGAGGCCCACAGGGGTTAAAATGCCTTGTTCATACAAGCAGCAAGTAAAAATCCTGGATTTTCAATCCAGATCATTTGACTCCAAATCCAACACTCTTCCCATTGTACTATAATGCCTCAAAATTAATGATTAGGGGAATTATCCAAATGATAACTAGATGTTCCTCCCACTTCATCTTTGTATGTGCATCTGTTTATCTTACTATTCACACAGATCCATGTAAATACCTCATGAGTCCTTTGATAAAGTGAAATTCCCTTATGTGTTTGCTTATCTGGGGTTCTTTAGGTAAAGTACTGCATTTAGACACACCAAGTAACTGAAGGGTTGCAACTGCATTGGTAGCAAGAGTATGCACAAAAATGGAATCATGGATGCATGAAGTATTGAATAAGATGTTATTATCAATAATATCAGTCCTAAAATATTGGCTATCATATATATATGTGTGTGTGTGTGTATGTGTGTGTGTGTGTACATATACTCACACACAAATAAAGGGGATGAAGAATTCATGTTGCCCAAATTATTACATTCAGTTGAATGGGCAGCCTATTGTGTACCAGTTAATCAATCAACAAATATTTATTAAGCCTTTACAATATTCCAGGCCATGGAAAAGACATAAGTAAAATGATCCTTTCAGTCAAGGGCCTCACATCCTTTATCTGAAAACAACACATATATAAGTAGGTACATGCAAAAGAAATACAAGGTAAATGTTTGGGTAGACAGCAGCAGTAGCTGGGGTGGGAATGGGGCTTGAACAGAATTCATGTAGAATAGGTATCACTCATCCAGGGTTTTGAAGTAAATAAGGGATTTTAAGAGGTGGAGGTGAGGTGGCAATGTATTCTAATAATGGAAACAGTTAGAAGCAAAGTATAGAAACAGTAGATGGAGTGTAATACATGAGGAACAACATGAAGCCTTGTTTGCATGATAAAAAGCAAGAAAGGAAGCGTCATATAACAAAATGTAATTTGGAGCAAATTTTTGAAGGGCTTTAAACGCCAAACAGAAGAGTTTCCATTTGAGCCTGTAGCAACAGAAAACCACTGGAGTTTATTGAATATGGAGAATGGCATCATCAATCACTTTGGCAGCTATGTGGATGACTGATTGGAAACAGAAGAGATTTGAAGCAATTGAGACCAATAAGGAACCGATTGCAGTAGTCCAGGTTAGAGATGATAAGGACCTGAACTGATGTAGGGGCTGTGAGAATAGAAAAAAAAGGGAACATATGCAATAAATGTGAGATTGAAATGAAATTATTTGGCAACTGATTGAATATATGGGATAAGGGGTGGAGTGAAGGATAAAACCAATGTTACAAATTTGGGTGGCAAGAAGGATTGTGATATGCTCATTAGCAATAGTGAAGGTCAAATGAAGGATAGGTTTGGGGAGGAGTTGAAAAAAATCCATTTTGGATATACTTAACTTGAAAGGCCTATGGGACAACTAGTTTGCAATTTCAAAGAGCTGGAAATGTGCAATTGGAGCTCAGGAGAGTGATAAAGGTTAGATATAGAGAATGAAAGTCATCTGCAAAGAGATAAAAATGAAAGTCATGAAAACTGATGGGGTCACTATGTGAGAGTTTGTAGAGAGAGAAGAGAAATGGCTGAGAACAGATCCTTAGGACATAGCTAGAGTTAATAGGGTTTAGTTTGGAAGGTAAACTAGCAAAGGATACTTAGAAGTAGTGATGAGACAGGGAGGAGGAGAAACAAGAGAGAGCAGTGCCATGAAAACCGAGAGAGGAGAGGGTGTTCAGGAGGAGAAAGAGTCATAAAATACAAAAAAAAAGGATAATAGTGCATGTTCTAAAGGAGCTTACGTTGTCTTAGGACTATCTCTTCATCACAATAAGAATCAATTATACTTGTTAGTCTGTGTCTACTAAATCAGATATTTTTGAGAATATTTCAATAAAGATGAAACAAAAGTAGTTTTCCCCATTGACTGCTTAGCAGATACATGGTGCTATAAAGACATGGGACCTGGAGTTGGAAGATTTAGCATCAGTTTAACTTTTGCTATTTCCTAGCTAGGTAGACTTAATACCTAAGTCTCATTTTCCTCATCTGTAAAATGAGAAAAACAAAATTCGGATTAGGAAACACCTAGATTTGGATTGTGAGAACTGAAGGAGATAATAATTGTAAAGTGCTTAGCACAGTGCCTGTCACATAGCTCTATATAAATGTGATGATGATGATGATGATGATGATGATGATGATGATGATGACAACCATGCTGCTGCTGTTGCTGATACTTTCTGTAGTATCCTGTCTGTGCTTTATGCTGGGAGAGATGAAAAGATTAGATGAGACCATCCCTGCCCTCATGGTGCTTGCAGTCTAATAAGGATACTAAAAACACAAGTGGATAACTCTAATATACAATGAGAACATTAGAGCTGAACCACAGTGCTACATGAGGTTTTATAAAGACTGTCTACTAAGGTATGAGGGGATGCGGGGACAGGACTCATACAAATGATAACAGAGAATTTTTTTTATTCTTAGCATCTAGAACATAATAGGTAATTGATAAGTACATTTGATTGATCCTGGGAATATTTATAAAGGAGTCAAGTTTCCTTATGTATCTCAGTTGCTCCCTCAGTAAAACATGGGGGCTAAACTAGTTAGTCACTGAGGCCACTCCCAGATGTGATCTTATGAGTTATTATTATAATAATGTCAACATCATGATCCCACTGAAGT